>JANTPZ010108239.1:0-10667 GCA_025593235.1 Vachellia pachyceras | reverse complement strand
TCAATAATGCTGTTATATATTTTTATAAATTATTTTAAAAAAATAAATCCTTATAGGTTCATATTCTGAAGTTTAGTTTCTTTTAATAAATATATTTACAATCATGAGTTTGATCACCTTCATTAGAGTGACTATAGCTCAAGTGAAAATATCACTCAATGTACAAAAAACTAGGCTAGACCAATCATGATAAGGTTTGGGTGAGCATATGATTTAGTCAAACCGCCTCTTTTTTTTTAAAAAAAAAACTTAAAAAAGCTAGAAATACTAAAAAAATAGAACCAGGGTGAGACCATTTGATTCATTAATTTTTTTTTAAAAATATTGTAACAAAATTAATATTTACTTTCCTATTTTCTATTTAACAAATTTATGCATGAGGATATAAGATAAAATTAATTCATTTTATATCAATTATTTTTATCACCAGTATTTAATTAAACTCTATAAGTTTAGAATATAGGTAAAATACATTAATATTTTAGGCTTTATCTATTAATTTTTTAAAATAAAATATAATCTACTAAATTATATTAATAGCTTAGTTTTTGTTATATGTCCCTTTATTTCACTTGTTTATAAAAGATTGGCCTGAATACTTGAATAATGGAAGTCATAGATTCCATTATATTTTTGTTAATCTGCCTAATTTTTCTTAAAGATTTCCTTTTAGCTGTACAATTGCATTCTTGAGGGTTGTTAATTTACCATTTTAATTCTAAAAAAAATGTTAACCGACTCAAGTTCTTGAAAAAACAACAATAAATGTATCCATAAAATGCTTACATATTTAACTTGCACGGTACACTTTAATAAAATCACGTAAAAAATTCATTTGTTATAATAAATTTAATTTATATATGTTGGCTATATATTTATATTTAAATTTAATTTGTGCTATAATTCAATAATATTATTGTATATTTTTATAATTATTATTTTAAAAAATATAAACTTCAAACTTGCATCGAACAGATTTGTTGATGACTTCCTAAAACTCAAGGTAGTTTGAGAACTTAGAAAAGTAGAGAACATAGAAGCAAATTAATTCCATATGTTTTTTTTCTGCAACAGAAAAATCTTAAGAGAGAGGATTTGACTTATAAATGGATGAAAGGAGAATTAATGGTAAGCAGGTCCGAACACTTATTAAAGAATAACTTTTAATTTTAAAATAAATAATTTAAAAACCATTATCTTATTTTAATTAAACCATTTAATAGATTTCCCCATTTGTGTGCATAATCTTTTAATTGCATGTCTAGACTTTAATGCTAATAAAGACTTCCCTTTATACGTAATATTAGCTATAATTATTTCAAACTTTCCATAATTATGCATAAAGCTTATGTTCTAGAGACAGCTAATATCTTTCATATTCAAAAATCACAAACATTAATACACAAAGATACATTTGGCAAGAACATGATCAATTGGAAGACATATTATTCTTGTCCTATATAAATCACTTCTAATATATTTTACATAAATTAAGAAAAACTTTAAATTTGAATAGTTCTGTTGTAAATCTAAAAAACTTGTTAACTTTATCTCTATTTAATAAATATTATACCTAATGAGAACATAATCAACATAATAATAAATAAAAAGTAAGATCATGCATTTATATGAAAAATTTAATAATAATAATAATAGGATAAAAAATTCATTCTCATTACAAGACCAAATGAGTGAATAGATAGTGGTGGATTCAATTTGATCTGCTCTGATTTTGGAGCGCTGAAAGTCAATGCAAGGTCTGAGGCATTAATGGAAAAATCCAACTATCAATACTAATTAATGTATATAAAGTTTTCTTTTTCATGAATGTAATGTAATAATCATGATTACCATATATAAAAATAATAAATACAATACCAAAATGAACTCATTAAAATTTACAGTCAAATATAAAAAGGGAGGTAAGTGGTGAGATCCTATTGCACCATCGATCACTTGAAGAAAACAAAACACTATAATTAAAAGACACATCATGGCTCCATCTTTGAAGTGTCTGGTTTTGCTCATAGCCATAGTTGCTGCAACATGTAAAGGTGGGAGGTCAGGTTTTCTTCCTCCAAAAACAACAGTGCAGATCATCAACGCAATACCAAAGCACGACGACCTGACACTTCATTGCAAAGACAAGCACAATGACCTGGGAGAGCACACTCTGAAGTTCGGAGAGTCCTATGAATTCTCGTTCAAGCCAAACGCTTTCATGAACGTCACTCTCTATTTCTGCAGTTTCTGGTGGCAATCCATCCAACAACCTCATCACTTTGACATTTACAAAGAGGAGAGAGACCAGTGCAAGGTCTGTACTTGGAAGATCACTGACTATGCTCCTTGCTTGTTCGGTGTTTGCTATCCTTGGAATCCTCCTCAGCCACATTATTCAGCGTCGTCGTCGTCACTTTCTTCTTCTTCCGATGATGTCCAATCAAACACCCACAGTACTGTTAACATTACCGGATCTCTTCATCCCTGATGATCAGAATCAATCGTATATCTACACTTAATGTAATAGCATTGTTTACTGTGATGGATCTTGAAGGGGGATTGATATCTATATGATGTGTCAACTTTGTTTCAAGTGCGTTGGAGTTTAATGCGGTGTGACTTGTATAACCAAATTATTAGCTTATAAGTAGTAACAAAAATAGAAACGTCATGCTGCTAATTAACAAAATCATACAGAAAATAAGGTTGCTTCATTCTCGTCCTTGTGTCCATTGTTTGTATCTTGATCTTTAACTCATAAAAAATTAAAAGACCAAAATATCATGGACTTCGAAGTTTCTCCACATCATTAACAAAATATCGTTACACTAAATGTTGTGTCTTTTTTTTTTTCCCCCAACACACTAAATGTTGTGTCCCAGCAACGCCGTCAGCTTCCATACAATATGGCATCGATCAGTTTGGGATGACCAAGTAGAGAACTTCTAGATATTATCCAAAACACAAGCTTACAATACTTTTGCTTTATTTTTTTTTCAAGGAAAGCACACATGAGAGAACTTGCATAGCCCCAACAAACTGCAGACATTTTTTCGAGTTTTTTTAATTTTTTATTTCAAAAAACAAAATGCAATCAAGAAGTGGTCGTGATGTACTGTGATCAATGTCCTTGCAGTTGTCCAACAATTGCATGTCACTAGAGTCCACCTTAGCCTACAAAAATGGGGAAAACAAGAGAGCAAAGCACGAGTGTTAATTAATATAAAATAGGAGTGTTAGCAACCGGAGTTATCAGCCAATGAAATCGTCCATATATATATCATCTCAGGATCTATGTAAATACATGAAATACTCTAATTGATAGCTCAAAACATGTCAAAATGCTTCCATCATTACGACTCTAAGCATCCATTAATATGAGTTATTTCTGGTTTTGTGGGTGGAAATAAGAAAGAGAGAGAGGTGAAAAATTGGTGCATAGATGTTTACCTTTTAATGTAACACTAGTTAATAGTTATAGTGAGGTGCTATATATATATTATGAATCTATCAATCATATACCGCCAAGAATCGCCTCTCACGCAAGGTGGAATGTCATCCACTCGCATCGCGGGCGCAATAATAAGCCCTTGAGAGAAAGAGTTCATGTTGGGGCGTTGAGCTATCTTCACTTCTTCCATGTCTGGGAATTTCAAAGTGGAACTGCCTGCATATATAAAAGCGTACGTGCTAACATATCTGAGCATTCCGTAGACCAATATTGTGAGATATAAGAATGAGAGAGGTAAATCCTACTGTAACAGTCACAGCTCTGGTATATCAGTTATATTGCATTACAACTCACAAGAAGGTAGCAATAGATTAGGAAACTGAGAAGGAGAGTAGCAGAAAATAGAGAATCCTTCTCGGAAGGTCAGGGAGAAGAGAAAGTCACAGAGAGAAGGAGATGATTCCAAAATTCTTTTCTGCCTCCAAACCCTTCTCACTTCATCTATATACTTCTTTCACGTAAGCCCATGCAGGCCTTTAAGCCCAATACTGTCATGCCCAATAATCACCTCATTCGGCCCATTCGTTACACCTACTACATGGAAGAAAAGTGGCTAATTGATCATGTTACATACGTTACACATGGTGGCAGACGTAGATCATCAGCACACCAACCATTTTTCTCCTCAACTTCCCTGCAGGAGTTTCACAAGGCATATGACATGATTTAAGATATACGAAGAAGGAATGAAAAGAAATTAACTATAGCATATCAGACAGTTGCTCTCTCACTTGTGAATTATAGTACCATCTTTTTTCTTTGTCATCTGCCAAGTGAAGCCACTACGCGGATCTAGAGCAGGCTGTGAGATCTCCAAACCATACTCCCTTACCAAGCGCAAGTACCTGTGATGAACAGATCAGAATAATTTTTTTAGCAAAAAAGACAAGAAGAAGAATTCAACAGCACTTGCATTCCCCTTCAAGCAGGTTGGTTTTGATATGCTTACTCCTCTGCATCAAAATGCTCCACACCCAGATCCTCATCCCAGTAAAGATGTAGTCATAGGGTGCCACAATGTCAGGATGTAGAAATCGCTTAGCATACCACCTTGAATCAATTTAGAGTGTGCATGAGTCAAAAAATTATGAATTGGGAGATTACAAGTAAAACTTGCTTCAATTACTGAATTTAAAAAACTAGAGAGAATTACCATTTAGTTTGCTTCCGAACACTAACATGGATAGCCTGCTTTGACCACTCAAACTGGTCCCATTCATTGACCCGACCATCGTAGTGAAACAAGACAATTAGAATCTAGTTTGTTATATAAAGGTTTATCTGTACTATTATTTACTAAATTCAATGTTATTAATTATTCAATTTCTAATAGAGTATCATAGCTTTGAAAAAAATGATGTCAAACCTACACCAGAAATTATTTATCTTATTATATTTTATATTTTTTAGAATACAAATCTAAGATATTATGATTATATCATATTAGATTATATAAAATCCTAGGGATTATGATATTAGAATCTGGTTTGTTATATAAAGGTTTATCTGTACTATTATTTATTAAATTCAATGTTATCAATTATTCAATTTCTAATAGAGCAACAGAGCTTTGAAAAAAACATGATATCAAAGCTACACCAGAAATGATTTCACAATCCATGGAACTTACTGTTTTGTGGATGGAAGTGAATATCAAAATTTTATATGAGAATATGTGATTAAATGATTGTTGAAAAATATTTACGTTATGAAGGGATATTTTGGTCAAAATAATGGATTAATGTTGTGATTAAATGAGGACTACCCTGTAAGTCTTCAGGCTGGCCTATTTATATATAAAATGAATATGATTTTTGTATATGATGCAAAAGCACTTTTTGTATTTTTTAATCCTAATTTTTATATTAAAAAATTACATACAATAAGTATAATAGGCTAAAACCTACATTGAAACCTATTTAAATGTGCATAATAATAGGTTTAAAGTCTAATTTAAAACTTTTTTAGTGGTCTACATTATATGTAGACCTCTAAAAAAGATTCAGGCCTTATCAAACCTTTGAAAGACTCAGACCTTATGCAGGCTTTTCATGCTCAATATCCTCGCTATAAGTTTAGGCCCGTTTAATGATAGCCTCACATGTTTTCACGCTAGTCGTTTGTTTATTTGCTCGAGAGTTTCAAAGTTTCCACTGAATATCTTTCCCGCCGTCTTTCCCCTCCGAGGGGGGAGCTGCCACCAAAATAGGAAACGTAATCTCAGTTCTTTTTATTCTAATCCTCATTCTAACCAAATAAGCGGGATGATTCATCAGCTTCATAAGAAAAATTCTGTTTATAATCGTCGGTAGAATCGAACTCCGTCCCTTAAACGATGGTGTCGAACATTGCCATCAACATCTTGGAGAGCTACAACGTACTTGATCGTGTAAGGAAAGAGCAAGAGCTAGTGCTCGTTGAGATCAACAAGATGCACGAGAAACTTAAAGCCAGTGAGTCTCTACACTCATGTCCTTTTTTATGTTAAAAAAGAAAACAGAGCTTTAATCATCCGTTTTGATCCTGTTGTGACTTGGAAATATTCTATTCTCTTTTGGGTTATCTAATGCCGAAACAATCTGTTTCATTTTGTTACGTTGATGCAATCTTCGTGGCCTTTTTTATAACTTTGTGAAGCATTTGCCGGATTTTAATTCTTGTTTAGCCGAGCCCGGTTACATTAATTTGGTGATCGTTTGAAGAAACCAAGTGAGTCTCTAAGTTCGCGCCGTTGTCAATATCCCAACTTGATCCTCTTGTGACCGAAAAATGATTTTTCTTCTCTCGGTTATTGAATGCTGATATCATATGTTCTATTTTTGTGACCATGGATCTTAGTGGGCCTTTTTTTAAATTAATCACTAAAGTATTGTTTAACTCTGTTTTGAGCTTAGGTTAGTTATGATAAGCTCAGTTTGATGATTGTAACAGGGCACTTGTGTTAGTTCTTTCACACGACCTCTTACATTAATATCTCATTAACATCTATTTCTGTACCTTCCCCCTCTTAGAATAATTCTACACCAACTGAAGCTGATGCTGATACATCTTTTTGGTTATAGGCTATCTCATTAATATACTTCTTGAAGAAAATCCTAAGATAACATAAAAATCATGTGCTGCGTAGTAAAACAGAATGGCGTGCCTTGTGTGTTGTAAAAATGGCATCCTTGCCACTCACTAGCCTATTCATGGTACAAATACTATCAGCCTAACAGCATACTTCCTCCTTCATGCCACTGTTAGCATCTAAGTCTGTGTGCTTGGGACGCCTGATAATATTATTCTTATAGTGTCTAGTTTTGTCTCTGTTGCTCGTTGTTGATGGTTTATGATCATGTTAATGCAGCTCCTGAGATGGTTGAGAAACCAGGGGATACCTCATTATCAGAGCTAAAGACATTGTACATTCGAGCGAAAGAGCTATCAGAGAGTGAAGAAAAGTATGCCAATTGTATATTTGTAGTTTATCCAGGCTGGGTTTTCTAAATCACGTATTCCTTTCAATATTGTATGTGGTTGCAGTATTTCCACCTCGTTGGCAGACAAACTTGATGCTCTTCTGTCCTCCGAATCATCAGGACAATCATCAGGACAACCACGAAAGAGAACGGGTTGGTTTATTAGTATTAAATATGTGACAATTTTCTTCCTGTCTTTTGCTTGGTTGATTTTTGAAAGAAGAAAACCTGAGAAAAAGGCAATAAGAGGCTAGAAAAATCATGTCTGACCATCTACATGAAATAGAGAAAAGGGGAGGAAGCATATGCGCATGAGCATAGGCAAAAAAAATTCTTAGATGATTTATCATTGATTCAGTGGATGACATTTGAGCTGAGTGTGAAATCTTAAGCAAATATATTGTATAGTTAACTGATCCCTTTGTATTTAGCTGTATTCTTCTAACTTGTATGGTGGAAGGATAATGGAATCTACTTGAGTATCCCCACGTAACTCACTAGTTTTAAGGGATGATTACACAGAGGTTTTACATTGAGATGTTAACCCTACTAATTGTTGGATGTGAGTGCTGCCCCAACAACATGTTATTGACTTTTTACAAAATTCAGCCCACAGTGTGATAGCTATGAAATTGCAAACGTTTGAATCAAAATGGTTGCTGACTAGTAAAGATGATTAAAAACTTTTTTTAGTTTTTAGCTTAATTTAATTATAAATTGCAGTTTACCTTCAACAGGAAGCTGGATTTCTAAGTTGTTTAGCTGACACTGCTTGTTTTGCAGAGGGTAATGGGCTGAAAAGGAAACGAATGAAAAGTCACTCGGATATCCCAAGATTATCTCTTAGTAGGCGGCTTAAGACTTGCCTTAGTCTTGAGGGTGAACAGGTATGCATTTGTCTTGGACTCTGATCGATATGAATTCCTAATAAGTCGTTGTCATTTTTTTTTTCTGAGAGGCTTTTGGAGTTCTATTTTACAATTTAATTTGTTATCAGGTGGCAGCCAGGGTCACACCACATAATGCTGATAAGGAAGAATGGATTGTTGTAAAAGTGATTCATTTCAATAAGGAAACAAAAGAGTAAGCCTATTTCTTGTAATTATATGGTCATGTGTCCCTAGTCCTTTTCCAGTTGCAGCCATCATTATCTTAGATTAATTAGAAGTCCCTGGTTGGGATTTCTTTGTAAGTTTCCAGTGTCTGTATTAGCAGCCCTAGGTATATATTTTTTAAACCAATTTTGCCGTGCTACAATTTTACAGATTTGAAGTACTAGATGAGGAACCTGGTGATGATGAAGAGGATATTGGCCAAAGGTAAGCGGGTTAAATATTTTACTTTATTTGATTCCCTCTGCAGTTCTCATGCCGTGACACTCACACTTGTTTGTCAGGGATGCTATTTAAACTGACTTGGGAATTCTTTGACATGGTAGTTTCAGGTTTTTGTAAATAAATTTGCAAACTGATTTGCCATTCCTAGTCAAGACTAAATCTTGTATAGCAGGATTCTTCTATTCTTTATAAATTATGAGATTGGGATGTACCCACTTTCGTATTAGGAAAATGGAAGTATATCAGGTGATAGAGTAGATTTTCTATTCTTCAGATGATTACATATTATTTGGTGGGGCCGGAAGAGCGACAGGGAGACGATCCTGTTTTTTGGTCTCAGCCTTGCAGTTCTTTTTTTACTTTCTTCAGTATTTGTTTTCCCTCTTTTGTGGTTTGATCTTTCAACATAGCTTGACTGTGACATGTATTTGCATATTTGTTTCGGTTAATATATTTCATAATCTTGAGTTTCATATTGACCAAACTTTAGGAATCCTGCATTTAAAAGTGTGTATTTATCATTGTTGGTTGTTTTTACTGCATTCAGACGATACAAGCTTCCAATGTCAAAGATCATTCCTTTACCCAAGAGGAACGATGCTTCTAACGCCCCAGATTTCCCTCGTGGAACACATGTTTTGGCCGTCTATCCTGGAACTACGGCCCTTTATAAAGCTACAGTCGTCAATGATCACCGAAAGGTGGTAATTCAATGACCTCATTGATTTTTCTCTTGCTGGAGTTATAACTTGGATCTGGTTTTACGCCGACATTTTTTGTCTGTCTATTTATCTTCTTTATCTGTATATTTGGTGATTTTGAATGTGGAACTAACTCAAGTGACCTTGTTCTTGTAATTTGTGGGGGCCCTTTCCCAAATTTGCAGAGGAAGACAGATGAGTAAGTATAAATTGGATGAAACGTGTGGGAAGTTTGTCCTAATTTTGATGTGATGGGTAGCTGACTTTTGTGAGGTCATTAATTGGTGCAGTTATTTGCTGGAATTCGATGACGACGAAGAAGACGGAGCTTTACCTCAAAGGACGGTGCCCTTCCACGAAGTGGTTCCTTTCCCACAGGGACATCGTCAATGAAACAAAATACCTGTCGTAGCTGTGTATAGAAGGAAAGGATGTGGCCAGTATATTCCATTAAGAGCCGGATGCCTATCCAAATTCATATCATAGGATTCTTCCACGTGTAGAGTTCCTCGTAAAACTGAAGTTGTTCCTTGCATTCATGACTACAAGGAACAAGTCTACCCATGAAGTGCCCGATAGCCAGAAATAATATAGGAATAAGGCATCGATACACGCACGTACACGCTTGTGAAAGGAACAATTAATTGTTTCTAGTCTGAGATGAAACATTATATCTATCGCTTGTGTATATGAATCAGAGTCGCTGTAAGATAACTATTTTATATTTAAATCCTGATTTAACTCTATCAATCGTATACTGTGAGAGTACTTTAGTCATACTCATATGTGCTAAAATGGAAGATGACATTTTTGCAAAAAAAAAAATAATAATAAAGGAGAATAAGAAGATATATTGGGCCAAGCTCTGATATCAGACGGAATATGACAAGTGTGGCAGACAAACTAGTAGTGGTTGAAATGATAGCTCCAGCGTCTCCCCACAATGCATTTAATTCTTTTTTTTGTTTCTTCATAAATAAATATTTCGTCTCATATCAAAGCTTAATGGCATAGCAGGATATTAATACATGTTTTTAAGGCAAAATCAATGCAAGTATTTAAGGCATTAATGGCATAGCAAGATATTAATACCAATGGAGTTATAAGAATAATGTTTGACCGGTCCTATAAAAATAAAGGTCCGTGATGTGAGCTTGTTGCATAATCATACGAAGAAAACAAGACGGCCCCATCACCTATGAAGAAGGCTCTGGTTTTGGTGCTAACCATAGTTGCTGCAATGTTCAAAGGTGGCGAGTCTACTCTTATTCCTCCCAAAACAACAGTGCAAATCGTCAATACCTTAGCTCACCATGAGGATGTGACTATTCACTGCAAAGACAAGAACCACGATCTTGGAGAGCACGTTCTGAAGTTTAGAGAGATGTTTGAATTCACGTTCAGGCCAAATGCTTTTCTAAAGATCACTCTATACTTCTGCAGTTTCTGGTGGCCAGTGTTATCTGAACCCTATCACTTCGACATATACATACAAGAACGAGACGAGTGCAAGGTGTGTAATTGGCAGGTAAATTATTATGGCCCTTGTTTATTTCGTGTTTGTTATCCTTGGCACTATAAATATGTACCACCATCTGCACATGCTGCTCCTCCTGCCCTTGCTGCTCCATCAAATACCAGTAATATTACTCAG
>JANTPZ010108234.1:0-15890 GCA_025593235.1 Vachellia pachyceras | reverse complement strand
TATTTCTCAACCTTCTATAAACTACGCTAGAATGAAAAATTTGGGGTTCCTATCACCATTTGTCAACCAATTTACTCTAGAGCGTTGCCACCAATATTTCTCAGCTTCCACTTTCTTATTATCATCTAGAATGCATTCATTACATTTAACCAATATCACTGTCAAATGATCTATCAATTTTTTAGCATTAGGAAAAGTTTCTTTCCCCATGCTAACAAAACTTTCTTGCACTTATTCAATTTACACACTACTTCATTTGTCCTAGGATTCCACATTCTATCATCTAATCTTGATCCTTTCCTTACCATAGATAAGAATCCTCATGCTCAGTCCATATAGCTTCGAATCTAAACAACATGGGCACCTTTCTATACTTGTATTCACTATCTAACAATAACATGTGATGGTTTGAACCTACAAGTTCAATATGTGTTATCAGATAGCTTTAAAATGTTCACTACTGCCCTATCAATCCTCTCTTTTACATGCTCATTTTGAGCCTTTTGTTACTCCATGTATACTTTGCACCTTGAAATCCTAAGTCCAACAACTGGCAATCATCTAACATACATTGAGAGTTCAAAACACACCTTATATCTACCTATATTCATCCCAATGTTTCTTGATTGGACAATACATCATTGAAATCACCAATACAAAGCCAAGGCTCTTGGATACCAGCTACAGTACTTCTCATTTTATCCCACAGCATCATTTTCTCATCAACATAGGGTGCACCATATACAAAAGTCACAAACTTAGGAACAACAATCAATGACAACTCCAAACTCATGTGTATGATATTTTTTGAATGGTACCAAACATTAATCATCACTTCATTAGACGACCGTAGTGCCAATCCTCCACTCCTATATGTAGGTTTTACATAAAACTCTTCCTCCATTTAACATCTTCTTAGTGTCACCAACTTCTTCCCCTTTAGCTCGATTTCTACTAGGAAGATTATTGAGGGATTATGCTTCCAATCTCCTCCCTTAATTTAAGGTCCTTCCTAAACCTTAACAATTCCAACTAATTACTTTCATGGAGCTTTGGGGACTGTTAGAGGACAACCACCAAAACCTTCAGCCAAAATTATACTCATCTCCTTAACTATACCTTCATTAACCAAGTTTGTTCTTCCTTTCATTTCCTTTGCTCCTCCTTCACCAATCAACCTTTTTGCATTAACTTTTCTTGAAAGATTTTTCACCAGTTTGCCACTCCTTCTCTTCACTTTTTCTTTTCTTTCCTTATCCTTTGAGATATCATATTTACTATTACCTTAAAACTCTAATTTTTCTCCTCTTGTTCAAACAAGTATCTTCTCCATCTTCGAATCCTCTTTTCAACTTTATCCTCCTTAATCCTTTAGAGACTTCTATCAATGGAGAAACATCATTCCCTCCTTATATGGAGGTTTTAGATTCTCATCACCCTTTTCCTCCCCTTACTCTTTTCCTTCTCCCATAACAAAGATAGTTACTTTTTTTAGGGCTTCCTTGCCTCTGCTATCAACTTTATCTCCTGCTTCTTTTTTCTCATCATCCCCTTATATTCCTCCCAACCTTCCTTATAACATCTAATGGCATCCTCAATTGGTCTTATTGCTTGTACTCCCAACTAGCTTACAAATCTTCCATTATTACCTCTTTGCTATCATTTTCATAATTTTGACAGTTCCTTTGATCATGACCAAGTCTGCCATAATAAAAGCTAAAATTCTGCAACCTTTAATATTTTGTTTTGTTCCATATTGGCTCCCTTTCTGGTCGCTCTATCCACATGCTAGAGATTAGTTGTTTGCATATAATAACCAGTATTCTTGCATTCGAACAATTTTTTATCAGTAAACTATCTCTCCTTAAATACTCAACCATAACTACCTCACCAATCATTGAGCCTAATGTCATCACATTTTCCTCATCCATTACCTTCAGTGGTAAATCATGGAATCAACTCCAAAAAGCAGCATGGTTAAATTCAACTTCCTTATACACCATAGCTTTTTTCTAGATCTAGATATTAAGCGTAAAACCTTAAATTGAGATTCTTCTCCGTGACCAATTTGCCTACCTAAGCTCCTTAGTCTACCTTTCATTAGTCATTTTTCTTCCACACCAAATTTGCCTTCAATCCACTCCTTTAACAATTAGACCTACTCAATTACACTTTTTTGAGTCGACATCATCCATAAGATTCCTTTGCTACTATTCATAACCTCACGCACCTACACAATCACAATACACGATTGAGTAGGCCACTATTTCTCTTCATCACACTGGGCAATGAAGTGTGTACTCTCCAAGATCGACAATAACCGTTGTAGCCACCTCTCACCTAGGAGAGAGAAAAGCACTCACGTGTCAGAGAAACATCAATCTTAAAATAAGACACACACCACAAATGTTAAACATACATGTATGCTTCTTCCTAGTAACAGAGAAAAAAGGGAATAGTAACAATAGAGGAAAAATCGTAGTTGCCATGAAGATGATGTTTCATATTGCAATTAGGAACAAATTCATAAACGAGCATTCTTTTTCAGAGAGAAATGCTAAATCCGAGGAGCAACAAAATATGTTGGTGATGAACACAAGCGATAACTTCGATTAGGCTGGTTAAATGTGAGCCCACCCCACCTAACTCGTGGGTTGTGTTAGGCTTGCCTATGGAGCCCTCCATTTTTTTAAGAAAATATATATTAATATATTTTACTAATAAATAAAAAATCATTTATATCTTTTATCTCAATATTTTTTAAAAAAGCAATACCAAATTCTTTTTTTTAGATTAAACAACACCTAATACATTCACAAGTAGTATAAAAATATTTTATTTCTTCAAGTCAACATTCTATAATACTATATTTAAAATTACAACAAAACATCAATACTTATATATTATTAAATTATGAAGAGATGTATTAAGATAACGTTAATTTTTTGTTTTTGGGTCAAAATAAAACAATGTTACATGGTCAAAAAATTTTATTTATATTTCAGATTGTTTTTAGAAGAGAATAGCAGCTCACCTAGCCTAATGGGCTAGCCTGCAACCAATGTTTCCAACCATAACTTTAATATCATATTTGAAGGCCTCAAGTCCATGTGGGCCCCTTCTTTGAGGGTTTCAGTTGCAATAGCTCTTACATTGGGTAAAACATCTTTGTGCATGTAACCAAGCCCTCCTTCGATGTCTCTCCCACAAATCCATTTGTTACTAATTCCAATTTATTGTACATGAATCTTCCCTTGCTCACCTTTTCACCACTTTCAATCCTTTCCTACATTATTTGTCTCTCCTCCTTGGAGACTATTCTCCTCTACTCGTGGGTGTTTCTTCCCAAGTTCTTGGGGTTCTGACGCCTCTCTCTAGCTTATGTCAGAGGGGAGGTTATTGAGTTAGAAGGCATCCTTTGGGGTTTAGTTTTTCTGTTTTTTTCCGTTTGTGTGTGATTGTTAAGATATATGGGGTGTGGACCAAGGAAAGAGTGGTTATGTTAATGGAGAAGATCGAAGCTTCATTGTCAATGCGGAAGGGAAATTAAAGGCTGGGTGGATATTTAAATTTCTGTGTCTTACACATGATAAACCAAAGCAAGAGAGATCAACAACTGCGAGATTGTGGGTGTTTTTGGGTTCTCTCACTCTTATTGCAGATATGGTATGTAACCTTGGCTCTTCTTTCTAGCTTGCATAGACTTTGTCTGTGGTTAATCCTTAGATTTTGTGGGTTGGGGCTAAGAAATCATTAGTGGTGCTTGTTGGAACTTTCTAGTGCTGATGAAAAGCTGTTGGTGTTCATGGTGGCGTTCCTTTTCACACAGCGCAGTCTATATGGAGTTTGGGTCTCTGATCTCTTTGTAGTAGATAAGAATTAGCAAGGGATGGATATAATGAAGTGGTTCTCTAAACCCACATCCCTTCTTGTCAACATTGTTATTGTTTCTTCTCTTTTCTAGCGATGGCAACGGTGGCTTATCTTTGTTTGGGGATCATAGTTTGAGTTGGTTGTGTTATTTGGGTTTAGCGTTGTAATGTTTGGACTTATTTTTTTAGGCTTTTTAATGTCTTGTTTTATTTTGGATCTTAATTCCTTTTTTCCTTGATGTTATTTTGTGCTTTCATTTAATATAGTAAATCATTTCTGTTGGCAACATAAAAAATCTTTGTTCCACACCTAATTGACTTTGCCTCTCAGATTCGTGTGCATTGTTAATGTTGTCATTCTAACCACCTATGCTTATACATACATTAATCTTCTGTAACATTCTTGCTTCTAGATTAGATTTATTTTCAACTCATGCTTGTTAAGTTTTAAGGGACATAGAAAACCCAAGAAGGTACATTGTGTTGAGACCTTGTGCAATAGGAGGAGGAGGATCTTCATAATTACGAGCCCTCCTTCTTTTCTTCTTCTTAGTGTAAATTACATAACATGCGATGGCGATAATAACAAGTGCTCTTATTCCAATCACTGATCTGACCACTTTTGGCATTATGTGTTGTTATGGTTCTTGCATGCTTATAGTTTCCAGCCGAAAGGTTATGACCAGAAAAACTTGAATTCCTGAAACTTCATGACCGGTTCTCTTAAGGGAGATCCCTGGAAAACGTCAATGCCAAATCAATAGTAGTATTCCTTTTGTTGATTTACATCATCGGATTGTTTGACCTATTTGATAGGGGTGGAGAGATGTTCTCAAATGAATGAATTATAAAAGTGAAGATGTTTTGCATCATCCACATTTGCTTAATAACTTGAGTCAAATTTAGATTTTTACCATTTTCTTGACTGGTTCTCAGCGTCCTGCCATTAATTTTTACAAGATTTATCATCTAGAAACTTTGAAGTAACTTTACAGGAGAAAAGATAGAAAAGGGGAATCACACATTATTCAGAAAACGTAAATACTATTTAAAGAAAATTTCTGACACAAAAGAAAAAAGATAGAAAAGGGGAATCACACATTTAAAGAAAATTTTTACCCAATAGGGAAAAAGGGCCAACAACAACTTGAAGAGAACCTGTGAAGCAAACAGAAAAAAGTTTAAAGAAAAAAAGGATTGTCTTGATTCTTAACAGTTGGGTAGATTATTTAAGACAACCTCCAAGAACTTGTCCTTAGGCTGCCAGAACCAGAAGGTGAAAACCAGAATCCATTAAAGCGAGCAAGCTTTAATCTTATCAGAGTTAAGCAGAGGCATCTCGCATTATCTGGTCGTACATCTCGTAAAGGCTTACAGGTACCAGGCTGTTGACATAAGGCAGAAACCTTCCTCCATAAACGCTTCCAATGTCCAAAGATTCAGCAGTGTTCTCTTTGGCATCATAGACAACCATATTCCTACCAACAAGAACTGTGAATTTGTCTCTACTCAAACAGGGTAAGGCACGAAAACATTCCTCTTCCTCTTCATCTTCTTCCTTTGCCAAGTTTCCAACAGGGAACGAAATTGCATCCTTCAAACTCATATCTATACCGCCATAGACTTCGAGCAAGCACTCTTCATTCTCAAGTTTATAAGGTATAACATAGCTTAATTCCCCATGACGTTCGGTTAAAACACCTTCTGGTCGTCTGTTAGCAGGAAGAGGGAAAATGCTATACAATTCATAGGTCATATCGAAGGCTAGACTTCACCATAGTGAGTCTCCCAATAGGCAAATCCCTTCATATAAAACCCATCCCCACATGGTTTTGTGCTCACCGAGTCAGACCACAATGTGTCCACAACCTTCCCAGTCCTAGATCTTGATGAGAAAATCTCAAAGCGAACAATTGGTTCGCCAATCATAGGAATAGCACAAACAAGCTCATAACTTGGTGTAAATTTTAATAATGATGGCTCAGAGACAAGCACCAAAGCAGATTCGGGTCCATGGTATAGATTTGGGTCAGGAATCAAATGCCATTCCTTGTTAGCAGGGTTGCAGATATAGTAATTATTGTTCCCCAAAGTTCCTCGGCCGCAAATCAAACCGTTGCACGTAGCCCTTACAGTAACATGTTCAGGCAAGAAACTGATAGAGGGGCAAGCAATACCATAAGCGCTTGGATCCAAAGAGATGAAGACAGGAAATGTATCTGGGCATAGGTAAAAGAAGCCACAGGTCTTCTGGAAGAAGCAACTTTGTAGGTGACCAAGGAAATGACTATTTATCCATCGGTTCCACTCCTTGCGGACAACTTTGAACCTACAAAGTGATTTTGCAGGAAGAAATGGAAGAACAAGGTTCTTCACAGCAGCTTCAATGGTCCATTCTTTCCTTAGCTCAGGGTTAAAACTCTCACATGCAGCTTGCCATAATGCCCTCTGATGTGAAGCCTGCTACGAAATTAACGTTGGTGAGAAAACAGTAAGATTCCAACCTGATCACTATTTAACAAACCATTGAACATTTTAATAATAGAGATTGGTAGGGGTAAAAATTATAGCAGATTCACTCCACCCATGTCACTGGTTTTGTTTCAAATTGTCATGTCAACAAATTCAAACCGTTTAAATATTACCAAAGGATACTGTATCCACATGAAAATGAGAGTCTTTGGAAGACAAGTTCCCTAATCTAAATATTAATGATATTGACATTCAGAAGAAAGCTAAAATTAAGGATAGGGGAAGTGTTTTTCTCAACACCATATGATATTTACCTTGGCAGCTTGGGACGTGGTTAAACACCAAAGCATTAACTTCAATGGAGATAATATTTGCTAGAAGCCTTACAAAATAGGTGAGCACTCAAACGTCAATACTGGGAATGTTTTGCTTAACAGCAGCCATAAGGGTACTGTAATGACGTTATTGGGGGAAGAATTATGGGAAGGACACTTGTGATCGTATTCCTCAGATTGATGGATTAATTCATTGATGATAACCTCAGTAATACAGCGATGGTGAAAATAATAAGGCTAAGGCCCTGCTTGATCAGTGCTGGGAAAGAATGTCGCTGCCAAGAATTACAGAAGGAGAAAGAATAGAGCAAGAAATACAGAGGGGAGACAGAAAGAATAGAGGGAAAGCTAACAAGAGAGAGAAGTACCAATTAACTAATTCCACGCCCCTCACGTCGTTGCTCCCTCTACTTATATTTTCTCAACTTCCTCCATTTCTCGTGGTTTGCGTGATTTCCTTTTCATTTGAAAGGCATCTCCTTAGTTGGCCCATCTGAATATGGGCTTGTCCACTATCTTTCACATATGGCTTCTCCCAGTCCATCACAGGTATTTGGTAGAAACTCATTTGGGGAAGTCAGAACATTCCTAGGCATAATTTCACGGGGGAAGTTGGTTACGCAAATGGGAAATCATTGCTAAATGTTGTTGTAGCATTTGTAAAGAGGTGCAAGGATTAGAAGAGTACTTTAAATTTCATGATGTATAATCAAAGCAACTAGTTTCGAAGTTACTTTTATACTGCATGAGTCTAGACTCGTTTTCAAAATAGAATAATTTTGCATTCCGACCTCTATTTATTGGCATAATTATGTAAACATACTGTCATTTAACAATTTATATCATAAATTTCTACAATCCAAGAAACAGAGAAGATTCAAACATACCTGAACAGATGGTGAACTGTTCTCCTGTGGAGGATTCTGAGCGTCGTTATCTTGGTTAGCCATGCTCTATGAATTATTGCTGCTAAGGAAGTACCAATGAACTAAATTTTATAAGTAAAACACAATGTACACCTGACTAGCAAAGAAGAAGAATTAGGCACAAAAAAATTAAGGACAGAAGCCATATGTATAAGTAATTTCCACTCTCGCATGATACTTATTTCGAAAAAAAATGAAAGCCAGGACAGCACAAAAATGCAAACAGCTGAAGCAATTATAGCTGTCAATCATTCGAGTGGATGCCCAACAATCCACTAGGCAGGAATCTGTGCTTTATCATCAGAAAAAGCGAAATCCTTTGACGAAGATTTATATTTAACAATATCGATTGTGCCCAGTTTTACACTTAGGATATTTTTTTACAGGTAATCAATACAGACGAGCAAACAATCTCTTTGAGCATACCCTGTAAATTCAAGATTCAACCATAATTACCTCAAAATTAACAAATAAGGTATGAGAATAATCATTATGGAAATACATATGAACAAGTTTTGCCACTATGAAATCTTCAATTATGACTTCTGTTCCATTTCTTGGTTAAACAGTTCCACCATATTACTATCCTAACTCAATGTCAAACAAAAGAAGTAGCAAATCTCAAATTGAAAGCAGCCAGGACAGCGAAATAAAGGACAATTCAACATGAAGTTGTAAATTTCCAACAGTAAAAAGCCACCACTAACTAACTGGATACCACATTGTACTTCTCTGTCCTATAAGCGAAGGAACATATTTAGAAAACAAAAAGTAGTATGGTTCTTCCATTTCATGTAGAAAAGGGTAAATATGGGCTCAGGGCAGAGGGGAAAAGAGTACATAATCTTTGTGAAATCTATTTAAAATCAATCATTTTCATGTACCTTCAAACTTTCACCTCCGAACAAACAGAGCATTATTATAAAGAAACCAATTAGAGTTCATGCCCATTACATAACTAACAAAAAGAGAACCCAATCTTCTACCAGCATTTTTCAAGGACCACCAATTACACAACCTGAAAAGAAGAACACAGAGAATCCAGAAGAAGGCAATTCAAGTTGAGCAATGGGATTATAAACATGCAAGAGGAGTCCTCATAATGATTAAATAAACCAGAAAGATAATGTATGGTTGACATAAAAGTAGGCTCTATCACTTATTATTTTCATTTGCAAAAGGCTAGCTTGTAATAAGACAAGAAAATGGGAATCCATAAGTGGGCAATTGAGTGATGGGGTTCAAAAAAAAGTTACAGGGATCCTCATAATGGTTCTTAAACTTTTTCCTTGTACTATGAAATCATCTGCAAAGAAAATTCTATTCCACGTGTTCTTCGAAACCTTGGAGAATGCGCGACCCTGAAATGACCTACTTGCTCGCCAGCCAAAGGCAAACTAATTCCCAGACAGATTTCTTTCCATAGGCAAACAAAAGCTTGAACGATCGAGCTTCAAAACTTAAAAGTTCAACAAGAAGAACTCAAAAAGAGAGGGGACGATTACCTGCGTGCTCAGCAAGCTTGTGAAACTGTTGAATAAAAGTTCTGAAGTCAACAAACACAAAGACTTGCAAATATTATTTCTCATTTCATTGTGATGAACTAAGATCGAGATGATACGTGGCCAAGTTACATAGGCTGAATGGATGTAAATGTCTACGCAAAGTATCATCACAGTGACTAAGAGAGATATTAAACGAAACAAACAAAGCTTGACTATTTGTCTTAACGTTTCTGGCTGGTTACTACCAAAAAGACTTCAGTTAAGCCTTTAATTATCGAGTTCAAGTGGGAATACAAGTATTGCGGACTTGCGGTTGTGAAATTTTACATTCAAATTGAATGTTTTTATGCTGATTTGATGAAGTAACCTAATCAAGTACACATGTATGTTGAAGTAACCTAATCATGTATCACATGAATGTTCTTAAGCTGAAGTGGTTGACTCCAAAGAAGAGAAAATTTGTTTGTATATTTAAAACAGAGTCGTCTCCTCCCCTCAGTTTAAATTTATTTATATATAATTATAATACTAATTTTATAAAATTTTAAATATGAACTCTCCATTTCTATTGATTTACGGGTTAGGATGCAATTATAAGAAGAAAATAAGAAAGATGAAAAATGAGAGAAGCTAATCGGCTCTTGTATTGCCACCATCAATGGATCTTTCCTCAGAAACCTTCACAAGTTGAGACGAGCCGTCACGTTGAACCCTTAAGCGCTCATTTGTGAAGCCTTCACAAGCATTAAGAGAGAAGCATCAGTTCACACAGGGATTTGAATCTTCTTCTATAATTTCAATAGAAAAATAAATCTGCAAGTCCATAGAATTTCATTTGCTTTTTAATCGGGTCCTTTTAATTTTTTTATTTTTTATTATGCCTTTAAAAATCATGTTTATATATTTTTTTTAAATTAAATTCTTGTCATTTCACCTAATTTTTAACATGAAATAACAGTTGGACCACAACTTTTTTTTTTACAGATTATTTGATTGATTGAATGATAATGTATCACACAAAAATTTAGATAATAATATATCATACCATTTGTATTTGTTATTTGTTTGTTGAAAGTATTATATTACACTAGAGTTAAGGTGCAAATTTTTCAAATTTTTCTCTTAAAAGTAATGTAACTTCAGAATTTTTTTTTAGAAGAAATGTTGACTTGGATGTTACAAGACGGAGTAATTTAAAAAATGAACGTTGACAATTAAAAAGTTGATATTGATTGTAACATTTATATCAGTAAAGGTAACATTGATTCATTTAAAAGCTTTTGAGATAATATTACTTCTAACGAAACTCCCAAGGCAACATTACTTTTGGAAAAAAAATTAAAGATTAAATTTGCACCTTAATCCAGTTATAGTGTGACTCTATAGTAATTATCATTTTAACACCTCCAAACAAATTTATTGAACTTCATGAATATTAAGATATTCAATTATAGTTAGATACATTCTGAAATTTATTTAAAATGTTAATAAGCTTCTAATATTATATTTGAGGTTCATTAATCATCCTTTTGTCATCTTTTTCTCCCTATTAGTATCAAAGGAAGAGAAAATCAAAACAATAAAAAGTATTAAGAAAAATATACCACTTCCTCTATTCCTTTTTATTAAAAAGCCATCAAAACATATTATGTTGTCCAAAAAGTTGGTAAAAATTATTTAGAGACAATAAATATGTTGTACAAAAAGGTAAGTAAGGGGTTTACTATAATTCTAATATAAAATCTTAATTCATTTTATCTCTCAAAATTATACTTTTTTATTAAAGTATCTCTATTAATTGTACATATTAAAGAAGTTTCAGAAAGGGACAGTTGCAATACACATAATTAAAGATGATAGCTTACACACGCTCACTTGCTATAAATAATTAACTAAATTAATGTCTTTAATATTCATAAATTAGTGATGTGTCTCTCATATTAAAACTAGCCAAAAACATGATTAGTTAATTTGATTACCGTGGAAACTATATATATCGAGGAATCAAGAATTCAAACATTGTAAATAAAAAAAATCACGTTAAGAAAATGAAAAAAAAAAACTTGCTAAAAAAAATTCCCGTGTAAGATTTATTGCTTAAAGGTACTTAAAATTTTTGTTAAAGATCCAAGTGTAAATATGTAACTTATCCTCAACTACTGGCAAAACAAAAGATATTTGCAAATAATTGAAGATATATTACACATAGGTGAAGATGAGTTGCATTCATTTAAAGACTTGGTGGTATTTTTTGGCAATAAATTTTATAATGACGATATCTTTTTGCAATTTTCTTTCCCTAAGAAAATTATCTCTATTTTTGTTGTTACGGTAACACTCAAATTTAGTCAGACAGTAATAAAAATATTAGAAATCCACTAAAGAAGAGGAGGTTTTGCTGTAAGATGAAATATGAAAAATGCAAGAATATGGCGATGAACCAGGAAGTTGAATCTACAGAACGTGAGCTTCTGGGTTTTCTGCCATGTCGGACTTAAGCTTGAAGTCTTGATACAGATGACGAAGAGAAGGCTGAGTCCTGAAAGTTGGTCTTCTTGGCCTCATATTCATAGCCATAATCAATATCTATTCAATCACTTAAGCTGCTCTAGTTTATTTTCCCTCTCCTATCTCTCTCTCTCTCAATTGAACTCTCTCTAGGGGTCTATATATATATATATACATGTTTCTTGAAAGTGTTTGCGTTGAAGAAATGATCTTGGTTTTTTTCTTGTTGGAGAGACTATTTCTTTTTGTTTGCTTTTGGTTTGTCAATTTGATGAGGTTGAAAGTAAGATTTATATAATTTGATCTTTTTGTGACGGGATTGAGGAGGTATAACTTGTTTGGCAAACAGAGCAATATGGTTCTTTGTTTTCAAGATACATTTGCGGAACAGGCAGGCCTTCATTGAACACTTGCAGTGCCTTATAATCACTCGGTTTCCTTCCTTCCTTTGCTAAGCACTGTGTCCTTCTATTTTTATAGACAGTTTTATTCATGACATTGAGTACTAAATGTGGAAACCCCTTCTAGTGGGATTCAAATATTAGTTCATCACGTTATAAGATATTATCTTCTTTTACTAAACCTAGGACTGTTGGTTTTCCTTTATTTAATTTATTTTCTTTTTAAATTTGGTTAAATCTCTTTTTTGGGTTCCTCTCTCATCTCCATATATGGTTTTGTCCTAAACACAGGAATTGTTTGTGGGCACTGGGCATGTGTTTTTTTTTAAAAAAAAAACAGTAGGTAAAATTACACAAAAATCTCAACTAAAAAAGTAATATCTGAAAAGTCTCATAATTTATTAATAGTGTCGCCTTCATTTATCATTAACAAATTATGAGACTTTTCAAATATTATTTTAGTGTTTGGAATATTAATTTTCCTAAAAAGCAAGCAATATGGTATTCAAGACATTTCATTAGATTGCATAATATGATTTATACTTAGAATAATTTATGTGGAAAAGTCAATTCGATAAATTGAAATTTATTTGGATGATTAATGAACAAGCTCGTTTAAATGTAACATAACTAAAAAGACATGAATTTTATTAAAATAATAAAAATTTGTTACTTGAATATAAGTTATAATTTGAAAAGAAAAATTAAATTGGGAATAAAACCTATTGAAAATTTAATTGGTGAAGAATCCAATATCCTTATATAAAAATTTATCGGGTCATTCTTAATAATTAAAATTTTAATTAATTTTAGATTAGTTATAAAACATTAAGGGGATTACAAGCTGAATATCCTAGTACCTTGGAATCTACAATCTCCTAAGAGGTGCTTTGCCAAAACCACGTTTTAGCTCCACACTTCGACACCTTCTAAGATGGCCAGCTATCATTGTACTCATAGAAACATTAATTCCTTGGCCAACAATAGTGAGCTGCCTTGCTTTGGAGATGCATTCCCCAAATAATAGTCAACGTAAATTACCACATTTTCTGTTACCATCTGAATTATTGATTACATTTCATATCTCAATCTGTGTTCAGTTCTGAAGCATATTTCTGTTCAGAGTTCAAATACCGATTTTACATGTCTGCAAATTACCATAGCGTGTGGTATGTATGTAAATTGACAATGTCAAACATTCAACTCATGAAGTGTCAACAGCATAACAAAAATATTGATGGAGAAATCCAACTTGTACTCTACACCAGAAAAACTAAGATGCTAGTCCAAGGAACTTCAAACTGTAATAACAAAATTGGAACTTGCTTCGTTCAATAGTGCAATCTAACCAAATATTGGCTGGGATGGGTGGTAAGCCAATATTTTTTTTTATATAATTTAACTTTAATTAATTTGATCTCATAAATTTTCCAATTTTAAGAACTATTTTTCTTTTTAAGTAATTTTAAAATGAAATTGTCGGTAGTATTTTCCATTTTAACTTCACTTTTATTTGATTTATTACATTCTAATTAATATTGTGTCATTAATTTGTTGAACTAAATCTTGCCAATAAATTTACAATAAAAACGATAACAAGTCTTATTGAATTGGCGAGATATATTAGTGCATGTGTATTATACTTTAAACTATTTTTTTATTTACAGAAGATTCAAATAAAAAAAACACTTGAAAAATAAAAGTTAGATTGCCACAAGAAATAATAAAATATTTACTGATTGAATTAAAATTAATTGACGTTATTCATTATAAATTAGAAATTAATATTTTTATGCTATTGAATGTTTCATCAATATTTCAATATTCAAACTCGATCTTTGAAAATGAAAAAGAATAAAAAGAATAATATAAATAATAAATATTTTTAATAAAAAATTAAACAAAGAAAATAAACAAACAAGATTATATTCTATAAATTGAAAAAGGTAAATAAAACACCAAATCTTTGATGATAATGAAAAGAGAGTGATTCGAACCCTCAATTTAATCCATTTAAAATACTAGATGCACTAAAAATTAATCAACTCAATATATTGAATGCTGTCAAAAATACTTACACAATTTAACCTAAATAATTAAAAAATTAAAATTAATTGGATAAAAGATGGGTCCCGTCCCCAATGGCTATAAAGTACATGTTTGATAACAATTTTTTCATTTTTAACTCAAAAGTCCGTTAGTTCGCAGACTCTAGCGTTTATTAACTCCTTTCAAAATACATTCTGAGCAGAAAAACTTCTTTTTGGCCGAATAAATGCACTATGAATCCAATGTTCATCCAAATATAAATTCATTCTGTAATATCCACCCTTTGCTGTAAGCCGACATAGAGGCCAAATCGATAATTATAAAATAAGACAAGGCCCAGAAATAAAAGTACAGAAAAAGGAGATGTCAGTGGAATTAAGAGACCCTGGTCAGATTAGTTCTAAGGCTTTGAGATTTCTAAGAATATAAGCCAGGGACATAAATGTCATTAAGTATAAAAGACCAAGGGCAATATGGTCATTGGATAAAAGAGGCCAAACCGGTAGTCAAAAGTCAAGTTAAAACCCATGGATAGAAAGTACGAAAAAGTTGATTGCTGTTGGGTTGAAAGTCGCAGAATCAGATTTGGCCTGGTGGATGAAAGCCGGTAGGAATAGTAAAGTTAAGCGTACTCACCCTAGGGAAATTTCATGATAGGTGACCTCTGGGAAATTGCCTCAAGAATTAGAAACCAAAAGATCAAGGGCCAAAAGGTTAAGGGTAAAATGGGAAATTATGAAAAGTTAGACTGCGAAAGGGCATTTTGGTCGTTAAGAGAAAGTGTAAGGGCATTTAGGTCATTTGACAAAGTCAAAGTCAAAAAGTCAAACGGTTGACCAAAAATCAGAAAAATTAACAGATGCCCAAATAATAGAGCAGAACTCACTGATTACCAGAGATTCAACCGATTGTTGAAATTCGGTCTGGATAAGGAATTATGGATTTTTAAAGATTTGATGATTGAAGATATTTATTTAAGGTATTAGGAGTTCTCTAAGACTAGAAACCAGAGTCTAGAAAGATTCAGTGAATTTGATAGTATTTTACAAAATTATTGCCCAAAGTACGATTAAGGCGATTTTCCTGAAAATGAGGAAAAGGCCCGAAAAATACCCAAAAATATAATTTATTGCAAAAATTAATTTGATACGTTTAGAAGGTATTTTGGGGAAAAGAGAAGGGCTAAAATATCAATGAAAAATGAAGAAAATTATAAGGCCCTAAAAATGATTTATTCTAAAATTGCTCGTTTTCAAGAATTTTAGACAGGATAAAGCAATCCTGTTAAATTTGACTGGATTAAGGGATAATTTGAGGATGATGATTTTATTATATTCAAGAGGTAATTATGGAGATTAAATGAGGAAGAAAACATCTCCAGAAAAGTAGGAAAAGATTTATTGAAATTAAGTTACTTTTATCAGTGAAAGTTGTAATCGGTAGAAGTAACCGAAGAGAGTTTGGTTTGGTTAGAGTAACCAAAACCCAAACAGATTTTTCCCTCCCCATGTGCAGCCCATAATGATATTTTTAATGAGCCAATAAGGAATAGGCAAATGTTATGCATGTGGTTTCACTCTCACCCTTAGATTAAAACTTAAAAGCTAAGGTTTAATCTTAACCCTTGATTTTTATGGGGCATTTTATATAAGCTATTTTCTCCTCTTCCTCCCCTCATTGGAAACTGATTTGGGCTGCTGGAATTGAGAGAGAAAGACACCATTTTCAAGCTTGAAGAAGAAGGAGAAGTGCTCTTGAAAATCAAAGGTAAGAGAGCTGACCAACCAAACCTATACATCAATCTCTTCCTCTCAACTTCCTC
>JANTPZ010108230.1:0-10178 GCA_025593235.1 Vachellia pachyceras | reverse complement strand
TTTATTGAGGGTTACAAAAATTGAGTTTTTTTAAAAAAACGTATTCATCTATTTGGACATAAAAATGCCAAATTTTTTTTTTGGAACTTGATTAGGGGTAAAGTAATTAAATATTTAACTCTCTTAAAATTGAATGGATACATCCACTGTGACTTAGTTTTTATTGAGGGTTACATATATCGAGTTTTTTAAAAAACGTATTCATCTATTTGGACATATAAATGCCAAACATGTAAATGCCAAATCTTTTTTTTGGAACTTGATTAGGGTAAAAGGAATTAAACATTTAACTCTCTTAAATTTGAATGGATACAACCACTGTGAGTCAGTTTTTATTCAGGGTTGCATAAATCGAGGTTTTTTAAAAACGTATTCATCTGTTTGGACATAAAAATGTCGTATTTTTTTAGAACAAGATTAGAGTTAATGGAATTAAACATCTAACTCTCTTAAAATTGAATGGATACATCCATTGTGACTGAGTTTTTATTGAGGGTTACAAAAATTGAGTTTTTTTAAAAAAACGTATTCATCTATTTGGACATAAAAATGCCAAATTTTTTTTTTGGAACTTGATTAGGGGTAAAGTAATTAAATATTTAACTCTCTTAAAATTGAATGGATACATCCACTGTGACTTAGTTTTTATTGAGGGTTACATATATCGAGTTTTTTAAAAAACGTATTCATCTATTTGGACATATAAATGCCAAACATGTAAATGCCAAATCTTTTTTTTGGAACTTGATTAGGGTAAAAGGAATTAAACATTTAACTCTCTTAAATTTGAATGGATACAACCACTGTGAGTCAGTTTTTATTCAGGGTTGCATAAATCGAGGTTTTTTAAAAACGTATTCATCTGTTTGGACATAAAAATGTCGTATTTTTTTAGAACAAGATTAGAGTTAATGGAATTAAACATCTAACTCTCTTAAAATTGAATGGATACATCCATTGTGACTGAGTTTTTATTGAGGGTTACAAAAATTGAGTTTTTTTAAAAAAACGTATTCATCTATTTGGACATAAAAATGCCAAATCTTTTTTTGGAACGTGATTAAGGTTAAAGGAATTAAACATTTAACTCTCTTAAAATTGATTGGATACAACAACTGTGACTCAGTTTTTATTGAGGGTTGCATAAATCAAGGTTTTTTAAAAATGTATTCATCTATTTGGACATAAAAATGCCATGTTTTTTTGGAACAAGATTAGGGTTAAAGGAATTAAACATTTAACTCTCTTAAAACTTAACGGATACATCCACTGTGACTTAGTTTTTATTAAGCGTTACATAAATCAAGTTTTTATTAAAAAACTTATTCATCTATTTGGACATAAAAATGCGAAATCTTTTTTTTGAACTTGATAGGGTTATGGGATTTAAATATTTAACATTGTTAAAATTGAATGGATACATTCACTGTTACTCAGTTTTTATTGAGGGTTAGATAAATCGAGTGTTTTTAAAAAATTATTCATCTATTTGGACATAAAAATGCCAAATCTTGTTTTGGAACTTTATCAGGGTTAAAGGAATTAAACATTTAACTGTCTTAAAATTGAATGGATACAACCACTGTGACTCAGTTTTTATTGAGGATTACATAAATCGAGGTTTTTTAAAAACGTATTCATCTATTTGGAATTAAAATTGCCCAATCGTTTTTTGGAACTTGATTAAGGTTAAAGGAATTAAACATTTAACTGTCTTAAAATTGAATGGATACATCCACTGTGACTCAGTTTTTATTTAGGGTTACATAAATCGAGTTTTTTTAAAAACTTATTCATCTATTTGGACATAAAAATGTAAAATTTTGTTTTGCAACTTGATTAGCGTTAAAGGAATTAAACATTTAACTCTCTTAAAATTGAATGGATACAACCACTGTGACTTAGTTTTTGTTGAGGATTGCATAAATCGTGGTTTTTGAAAACCGTATTCATCTATTTTGACATAAAAATGCCATATTTTTTTGGAACAAGATTAGGGTTAAAGGAATTAAATATGTAACTCTCTTAAAATTGAATGGATACATCCTGTGTGACTCAGTTTTTATTGAGGGTTACATAAATCGAGTTTTTTTAAAAAAACGTATTCATCTATTTGGACATAAAAATGCCAAATCTTTTTTTGGAACAAGATTAGGGTTAAAGGAATTAAGCATTTAACTCTCTTAAAATTGAATGGATACAACCACTGTGACTCATTTTTTATTGAGGATTGCTTAAATCGTGGTTTTTTAAAAACGTATTCATCTATTTGGACATGAAAATGCCATATTTTTTTTGGAACAAGATTAAGGTTAAAGGAATTAAATATTTAACTCTCTTAAATTTGAATGGATACATCCTGTGTGACTCCGTTTTTATTGCGGGTTACATAAATCGAGTTTTTTAAAAAACTTATCCATCTATTTGGACATAAAAATGCCAAATATTTTTTTGGAACCTGATTAGGGTTAAAGGATTAAACATTTAACTCCGTTAAAATTGAATGGATCCATCCACTTTTACTCAATTTTTATTTTGTCTTACATAAATCGAGTTTTTTTAAAAAAATTGTTCATCTATTTGGAAATAAAACTGCCAAATCTTTTTTTGGAACTTGAATAGGGTTAAAGGAATTAAACAATTAACTCTCTTAAAATTGAATGGCTACAACCACTGTGACTCAGTTTTTATTAAGGATTACATAAATCGAGGTTTTTTTAAAACGTATTCATCTATTTGGACATAAAAATACCATCTTTTTTTTGGAACTTAATTAGGGTTAAAGGAATTAAACATTTAAGTCTCTTAAAATTGAATGGATACAACCACTGTGACTCAGTTTTTATTGAGGATTGCATAAATCGTTGTTTTTTAAAAACGTATTCATCCTTTTTGGACATCAAAATGCCATATTTTTTTGGAACAAGATTAGGGTTAAAGTAATTAAATATCTAACTCTCTTAAAATTGAATGGATACATCCTGTGTGACTCAGTTTTTATTGAGGGTTACATAAATCGAGTTTTTTAAAGAACTTATCCATCTATTTGGACATAAAAATGCCAAATATTTTTTTTGAAACATGATTAGGGTTAAAAGATTAAACATTTAACTCTGTTAAAATTGAATGGATCCATTAACTTTAACTCAACTTTTATTTTGTCTTACATAAATCGAGCTTTTTAAAAAAAATTGTTCATCAATTTGGAAATACAAATGTCAAATCTTTGTTTGGAACTTGATTAGGGTTAAAGGAATTAAACATTTACCTCTCTTAAAATTGAATGGATACAACCACTGTGACTCAGTTTTTATTGAGGGTTGCATAAATCGTGATTTTTTAAAAATGTATTCATCTATTTGGACTTGAAAATGCCGTATTTTTATGAACAAGATTAGGGTTCATGCAATTAAACATCTAACTCTCTTAAAATTGAATGGATACATCCACTGTGACTGAGTTTTTATTGAGGGTTACATAAATCGAGTTTTTCAAAAAAAACGTATTCATCTATTTGGACATAAAAATGCCAATTCTTTTTTTGGAACTTGATTAGGGTTAAAGGAATTAAACATTTAACTCTCTTAAAATTGAATGAATACAACCACTGTGACCCAGTTTTTATTGACGGTTGCATAAATCGAGGTTTTTTAAAAATGTATTCATCTATTTGGACATAAAAATGCCATGTTTTTTTGGAACAAGATTAGGGTTAAAGGAATTAAACATTTAACTCTCTTAAAACTGAATGGATACATCAACTGTGACTTAGTTTTTATTGAGGGTTACAAAAATCAAGTTTTTTTTAAAAAAACTTATTCACCTATTTGGGCATAAAAATGTCAAATATTTTTTTGGAACTTGATTGGGGTTAAAGGATTAAACATTTAACTCTGTTAAAATTCTATGGATGCATCCACTCTTACTCAGTTTTTATTGAGGGTTACATCAATCGAGTTTGTTTAAAAAAAACGTATTTATCTATATGGACATAAAAATGCCAAATCTTTTTTTGGAACTTTATTAGGGTTGAAAGAATTAAACATTTACCTCTCTTAAAATTGAATGGATACATCCAGTGTGACTCAGTTTTTATTGAGGTTTACATAAATCGAATTTTTTTAAAAAAACTTATTCATCTATTTGGACATATAAATGCCAAATCTTTTTTTTGGAACTTGATTAGGGTTAAAGGATTAAACATTTAACTCTGTTAAAATTGAATGGATACATCCACTTTGACTCAGTTTCTGTTGTGTGTTACATAAATCGAGTTTTTTCTAAAAAAATGGTTCATCTATTTGGAAATAAAAAAGCAAAATCTTTTTTTTGGAACTTGATTAGGGTTAAATGAATTAAAATCTTAACTCTCTTAAAATTGAATGGATACATCCATTGTGACTCAGTTTTTACTGAAGGTTACTTAAATCGAGTTTTTTTAAAAAACTTATTTATCTAGTTGCACATAAAAATGCCAAATCTTTTTTGTAGTACTTGATTAGGGTTAATGGAATTAAATATTTAACTCTGTTAAAATTTAATGAATACATCCACTGTGACTCAGTTTTTATTGAGGGTTACTTAAATCGTGTTTTTTTTAAAAAACTTATTCATCTAGTTGTACATGAAAATGCAAAATCTTTTTTTTTGGAACTTGATTAGGGGTAAAGTAATTAAATATTTATCTCTGTTAAAATTAAATGGATACATCCACTTTGACTCAGTTTTTATTGAGGTTTACATAAATCGAATTTTTTTAAAAAACTTATTCATTTATTTGGACATAAAAATGCCAAATCTTTTTTTTTTGGAACTTGATTAGGGTTAAAGGAATTAAACTTTTAACTCTCTTAAAATTGAATGAATATATCCAGTGTGACTTAGTTTTTATTAGGGGTTACTTAAATCGAGTTTTTTTAAAAAACTTATTCATCTAGTTGCACATATAAATGCAAAATCTTTTTTTGGAACTTGATTAGGGTTAAAGGATTGAACATTTAACTCTGTTAAAATTGAATGGATACATTTAACTATTTTAAAATTGAGTGGATACATACATCGTGACCCAGTTTTTATTGAGGGCTACTTAAATCGAGTTTTTTTTAAATAACTTATTCATCTAGTTTGACATAAAAATGCCAAATATTTTTTTGGAACTTGATTAGGGTTAAAGGAATTAAACATTTAACTCTCTTAAAATTGAATGGATACATCCACTGTGTCTCAGTTTTTATTGAGGTTTACATAAATCAAATTTTTTTTAAAAAACTTATTCATCTATTTGGACATAAAAAAGCCAAATCTTTTTTTTTTTTGAACTTGATTAGGGTTAAAGGAATTAAAATTTTAACTCTCTTAAAATTGAATGCATACTTCCAGGGTGACTTAGTTTTTAGCGAGTGTTACTTAAATCGAGTTTTTTTAATAAACTTATTCTTCTAGTTTGACATAAAAATGCCAAATCTTTTTTTGGAACTTCATTAGGGTTAAAGGAATTAAGCATTTAACTCTCTTAAATTGAATGGATACAACCACTGTGACTCAGTTTTTATTAAGGGTTGCATAAATCGAGGTTTTTTAAAAACGTATTCATCTATTTGGAAATAAAAATGCTAAATCTTTTTTTGGACTTTGATTAGGGTTAAAGGAATTAAACATTTAACTGTCTTAAAATTGAATAGATACATCCACTGTGACTCAGTTTTTATTGAGGGTTACATAAATCGAGTTTTTTTAAAAAACTTATTCATCTATTTAGACATAAAAATGTCAAATCTTGTTTTGGAACTTGAATAGGGTTAAAGGAATTAAACAATTAACTCTCTTAAAATTGAATGGCTACAAACACTGTGACTCAATTTTTATTAAGGATTACATAAATTGAGGTTTTTTTTAAAACGTATTCATCTATTTGGACATAAAAATACCATCTTTTTTTTGGAACTTGATTAGGGTTAAAGGAATTAAACATTTAACTGTCTTAAAATTGAATGGATACATCCACTGTGACTCAGTTTTTATTGAGGGTTACATAAATCGAGTTTTTTTAAAAACTTATTCATCTATTTGCATATAAAAATGTCAAATCTTGTTTTGGAACTTGAATAGGGTTAAAGGAATTAAACAATTAGCTCTCTTAAAATTGAATGGCTACAACCATTGTGACTCATTTTTTATTAAGGATTACATAAATTGAGTTTTTTTTAAAACGTATTAATCTATTTGGACATAAAAATACCATCTTTTTTTTGGAACTTGATTAGGGTTAAAGGAATTAAACATTTAACTCTCTTAAAATTGGATGGATACAACCACTGTGACTCAGTTTTTATTGAGGATTGCATAAATCATGGTTTTTTAAAAACATATTCATCTATTTGGACATAAAAATGCCATATTTTTTTGGAACAAGATTAGTGTTAAAGTAATTAAATATTTAACTCTCTTAAAATTGAATGGATACATCCTGTGTGACTCAATTTTTATTGAGGGTTACATAAATCGAGTTTTTTTAAAGAACTTATCCATCTATTTGGACAAAAAAATGCCAAATATTTTTTTGGAACTTGATTAGGGTTAAAGGATTAAACGTTTAACTTTCTTAAAATTGAATGGATACAACCACTGTGACACAGTTTTTATTGAGGGTTGCATAAATCGAGGTTTTTAGAAAATGTATTCATCTATTTGGACATAAAAATACCATGTTTTTTTGGAACAAGATTAGGGTTAAAGGAATTAAACATTTAGCTCTCTTAAAACTGAATGGATACATCCACTGTGACTTAGTTTTTATTGAGGGTTACATAATCCAAGTTTTTTTTAAAAAACTTATTCATCTATTTGGACATAAAAATGCCAAATCTTTTTTTGGAACTTGATTAGGGTTATGGGAATTAAATATTTAACACTGTTAAAATTGAATGGATACATTCACTGTTACTCCGTTTTTATTGAGGGTTACATAAATTAAGTTTTTTTAAAAAATTATTCATCAATTTGGACATAAAAATGCCAAATCTTGTTTTGGAACTTTATTAGGGTTAAAGGAATTAAACATTTAACTTTCTTAAAATTGAATGGATACAACCACTGTGACTCAGTTTTTATTGAGGGTTACATAAATCGAGTTTTTTAAAAAACTTATTAATCTATTTGGACATAAAAATGTCAAATCTTGGTTTGGAACTTGAATAGGGTTAAAGGAATTAAACAATTAACTCTCTTAAAATTGAATGGCTACAACCACTGTGACTCAGTTTTTATTGAGGATTGTATAAATCGTGGTTTTTTTAAAATGTATTCATGTATTTGGACATAAAAATGCCATATTTTTTTGAAACAAGATTAGGGTTAAAGGAATTAAATATTTAACTCTCTTAAAATTGAATGGATACATCCTGTGTGACTCAGTTTTTGTTGAGGGTTACATAAATTGAGTTTTTTTAAAAATTTATCCATCTATTTGGACATAAAAATGCCAAATGTTTTTTTATTGGAACTTGATTAGGGTTAAAGGAATTAAACTTTTAACTCTCTTCAAATTGAATGGATACATCCATTGTGACTCAGTTTTTATTGTGGGTTACTTAAATCGAGTTTTTTTAAAAAACTTATTATTCTATTTAGACATAAAAATGCCAAATCTTTTTTTGGAACTTGATTAGGGTTAAAGGAAATAAATATTTAACTCTGTTAAAATTGAATGGGTACATCCACTGTGACTCAGGTTTTATTGAGGTTTACATAAATCAAATTTTTTTTAAAACACTTTTTCATCTAGTAGGACATAAAAATGCCAAATCTTTTTTTTGGAACTTGATTAGAGTTAAAGGAATTAAACTTTGAACACTCTTAAAATTGAATGAATACATCCAGTGTGACTCAGTTTTTATTGAGGGCTACTTAAATCTAGTTTTTTTAAAAAACTTATTCATCTAGTTGCACATAAAAATGCCAAATCTTTTTTTTTTGGAACTTGATAAGGGTTAAAGGAAATAAATATTTAACTCTGTTAAATTTAAATGGATACATCCATTGTGACTCAGTTTTTATTGAGGTTTACAAAAATCGAATTTTTTTAAAAAACTTATTCATCTATTTAGACATAAAAATGCCAAATCTTTTCTCTTGGAACTTGATTAGGGTTAAAGGAATTAAACATTTAACTCTCTTAAAAATGAATGGATACATCCAGTGTGACTCAGTTTTTATTAAGGGTTACTTAAATCGAGTTTTTTAAAAAAAACTTATTAATCTATTTGGACATAAAAATGACATATTTTTTTTGGAACTTGATTATGTTTAAAGGAAATAAATATTTAACTCTGTTAAAGTTAAATGGATACATCCACTGTGACTCAATTTTTATTGAGGTTTACATAAATCGAATTTTTTAAAAAACTTATTCATCTATTTGGACATAAAAATGCCAAATCTTTTTTTTTGGAACTTGATTAGGGTTAAAGGAATTAAACTTTTAACTCTCTTAAAATTGAATGGATACATCGCGTGTGACTCAGTTTCTATTGAGGGTCACTTAAATCGAGTTTTTTTAAAAAATATATTCATCTAGTTGCTCATATAAATGCCAAATCTTTTTTTTTGCAACTTGATTAGGGTTAAAGGATTAAACATTTAACTCTGTTAAAATTGAATGGATACATCCACTTTGACTTAGTTTCTATTTTGTGTTACATAAATCGAGTTTTTTCTAAAAAAACTTATTCATCTATTTAGACATAAAAATGCCAAATCTTTTTTTCCGAACTTGATTAGTGTCAACGGATTAAACATTTAACTCTGTTAAAATTGAATGGATACATCCACTTTGACTCAGTTTCTATTTTGTGTTACTTAAATCGAGTTTTTTCTAAAAAAACTTATTCATCTATTTGGACATAAAAATGACAAATCTTTTTTTCCGAACTTGATTAGTGTCAAGGGATTAAACATTTAACTCTGTTAAAATTGAATGGATACATCCACTTTGACTCAGTTTCTATTTTGTGTTACATAAATCGAGTTTTTTCTAAAAAAAACTTGTTCATCTATTTGGAAATAAAAATGCTAAATCTTTTTTTTGGAACTTGATTAGGGGTAAAGGAATTAAATATTTAACTCAGTTAAAATTAAATGGATACATCCACTGTGACACAGTTTTTATTGAGGGTTACATAAATCAAGTTGTTTTAGAAAAAATTATTAATCTATTTGGACATCAAAATGACAAATATTTGTTTGGAACTTGATTAAGGTTAAAGAAATTAAACATTTAACTATCTTAAAACTGAATGAATACATCCACTGTGACTCAGTTTTTATTGATGTTTACATAAATCGAATTTTTTTAAAAAAACTTATTCATCTATTTGGACATAAAAATGCCAAAAAAATATTTTGGAACTTGATTAGGGGTAAAGGAATTAAATATTTAACTCTGTTAAAATTAAATGGATACATCCACTGTGACACAGTTTTTATTGAGAGTTACATAAATCAAGTTGTTTTAGAAAAAATTCTTAATCTATTTGGACATCAAAATGACAAATATTTGTTTGGAACTTGATTAGGTTTAAAGAAATTAAACATTTAACTATCTTAAAATTGAATGGATACATCCACTGTGACTCAGTTTTTATTGATGTTTACATAAATCGAATTTTTAAAAAAAAACTTATTCATCTATTTGGACATAAAAATGCCAAATGTTTTTTTTGGAACTTGATTAGGGTTAAGGGATTAAACATTTAACTTTTTTAAAATTGAATGGATAGATCCACTTTCACTCAGTTTTTATTTTGTGTTACATAAATCGAGTTTTTTTTAAAAAACTTGTTGATCTATTTGGAAATAAAAATGCCAAATCTTTTTTTGGAAATTGATTAGGGTTAAAGGAATTAAGCTTTTAACTCTCTTAAAAATGAATGGATACATCTAGTGTGACTCAGTTTTTATTGAGGGTTACTTAAATCGAGTTTTTTAAAAAAACTTCTTAACCTATTTGGACATAAAAATGACAAATATTTTTTTTGGAACTTGATTATGTTTAAAGGAAATAAATATTTAACTCTGTTAAAATTAAATGGATACATCCACTGTGACTCAATTTTTATTGAGGTTTACATAAATCGAATTTTTTAAAAAACTTATTCATCTATTTGGACATAAAAATGCCA
>JANTPZ010108219.1:0-10416 GCA_025593235.1 Vachellia pachyceras | reverse complement strand
CCGCCAGCTTCATCAAGAAGTTCAGAAGTTGGTCGAAGCGCCAAGTGATAAGTATTTCCAAGTATTATTTGGCAACCAATCTCCTCGAGCTGGTTTGTTGTCAGTCCTTTTATTGTTCCTGACCATAAAAAAAACCATATAAGTTCAGCAAAATCTCACCAATTCAGGTATCATGACGAACTAACGAATAGTTGATTATAGTATAAAAAGATGATTTGTTGCAAATTTTGAAGCATATTAGAATCAGAGTATAATAAGAATGAAGCCCTACATCTAAAAAAGTAATGAAAGAGATGAGGGGTGTATAAGCGTTTGGTAAATGCTAAGCAAGCAGCTTAAGCTATTTTGGATTATGAACTGACTCAATTACAATCACATACAAAGCTCAACGATTTGCTAAATCTCGTAAAATTATTATCATTGATGCCAAATATTTGGTTAAAAAAGAACACGTTGGACTGTTGGAGGCCAGATAAAAAGTGGATTTCATTCTCTTTGCAGCGGCCAAACTTTTGAAAGGGTGAAGTTTACTTGAAAGATTACATTTTCAGTAGCTGCTTGACCACCATAATAATTACAGGGGAAATCAGTTTAAAGTCTGACCTTGAGTGCCCACTGGCATAAATAAAGGCGTCTCGCACACATAGTGGGGGAGTGTCAATCGAGCTGCACGAGACCGGTTGAACCTGCCAAGAATCTAGGATAGGAAACAAATCAGCAGATTGTTTAGCGCGTGTGGCACGACAGACACAAGAACATGCTCTTGAGAACGCGCAAAGTAATTGATAATCAGTAATTAATAATAATTAAGGAAAATAATTTCATCCAGATGATAATAAGAAACTGAGGTTTAGAGCACCGCGAGAAATATTTATGAGATGGGGAATGCAATGCGGAAGTGCTTTTCATCAATAGGTGGCAACTGCGCCAGCCGCCAGACATAAAAGCTGTGAGGATACTTAAAACGGGTATAGAATTTATGAGTTGGGCGCCTCAACTATTCACACTCCTCGATAGATACAAAAACATTCAGGCATGTGAAATTAGAAACGAAGCCCAACCTCAAAACGAAGCGCCATGAAATGATATGGGCGTTCACTTTGAAGAGGAGCACGGCACAGTTATCCCGACCCTAAGGCAAGAGTTGAATATGAAAGCAAACGCCCAGAAAAGAAACGAGGGTGGGGAGGTAAAGGAGAAGCAAAGGGCTGTGGTCGGCGCGCTTTTTTCTCGTTAGTCGTTGGCGGCGCGTGCGCCAGACCGCCTCTCCTCAATTGAAATTCCCTGCCTTACCCCTTTCTGGTGGGTCGGGTTCGCTCGTACATGGACTGAGGCCTACAGCCTCCATTATCCTCTTTCGTTGTTTCTTTGGGCAGTTGCAGATTCTTGATGCTCAATTATATATATATATATATATTTAGTTCTTTCATATGCTTCCTCTTGGCTCCTGGGGCGGTCAGGAAAAATATTTAAGGATTCGCATGAATTTCGAATCCCCCCATCCTTGTTTAAAAATCAAATCATGCCCGTTAGAAAGATACACAACTGAATGCGCAGGCAAACTGGTTCCACAGGGTAATATATTGGTATGCTAAGTAACGACCAAGTGGTATTTAATTTTGAGACCTGCTTGTTAAACGGTATATTATTAACTATCCAATGATAAGTAAATGGTAAAAACTTAAACACCTAATGAGAAAATGTGACTTGAAAATAATGAAAAACTTGCGTATTTTCTTAACAGGTTATACCTCGTAACTAATACAACTTATTATAAAAAATTATCAGAAGAAGTGATCATGGAGCTTTCAGAAAAGGGTAGGAGTGTTGCATGAAGGAGCGGCCCAAGTGAATAAAGAAAAGCACACAGAATGCGAATCGTTATGCAATGGGTTGGTCCAGGTGTTAAATTGCCACGCTTCCGTGCCGAAATTCGGTCCTCGCAATAAGCCCCACGCATGGCCACACTTTTGTCAGCTTCTTCATTTGATCCCCAAACTGATTTAAGCCTGAGGTACCCGCCAAAACTGGGTTTAATATTGCAACATTTGTGCGCATCGCATTGTACTCTTATACAGGAAGAGGGGTTCGATTCAGAAGTGTCATTTAGTTCTAAGGGAGCGCCACCACAGCTAAGTGAAATTGGATTAATCTACCTATGTGATCAGATCAAAGTACTTGCTTGACTTACTTCAGTGCCCGCAGGGACATGTCTTACTAAATCATGAGTTAGGTGTCATGTCTTTAAATCGTGGGTGAGTACAACCCCTTCATTACTAACATGACATAAAAAAAAATCACCCCTTCCAATCAATCACGGGATTGATTTTTGGATAAAATATTAAATATAACATTATCTTATTTTTCCATATGCATTCAACATTGTAATCTTTTTTTGTGCAATTTTATCTTTTACCTTTTTGATTTGGTGCAATTCCATCTTTAACTTTCACTTTTAACAAATTTTTTTAGGGAAAATCAATCTTTTAATCCCCAACTTTTAATTTACTTATAATTTAGACCCGTAGACTAATAAAAAATGAACTTCCAAATCCTATTAATAATTTTTCATGAGGATTTTAGAGATTAAATTTATTTATAATAACTCATTAATTTAGAATCAGAAAGATCACGTCTTGTGTTAGAATTAGTTTATGATCAGAAAAGTAAAAAATGTTTATTATATCATAATTTAATGGAAACAACATTTATAACTCAATTTTTCATGACAATTTCAGAATTCAAATTAATTTTTTAAAAATTCATCCATTTTAGAAGAAAAATCACATCCATTCAAAATTCATTAATAAAAATAAAAAAGTGGCTAAAAGTTAAAAGATTAATTTTCCCTAAAAAATTTAAAATTAGGGATGAAATTACATCAAATTAAAAAGATAAAGAACATAATCGCATTAAAAAAAGATTTAATGATTATATTTACTATTTTAGGTTTTGATTCTTTAATTTTTCAATGTCAGGTTATCATTCTTTTACGAGGTTTTTTTGTTGTTTCCATCCAGTACTTATTTAACCGGGAGAATCCCGAAATTTGTGGTCAGCGCGTATTGGCTGAAAAATCCCAAAATATATGCAATTCAAATCAATAATTAATCAGATTATAGGATCTCATTCTAATTTTCTCCCCTCCTTCCTTTTTCTTAAGTGCCTCACGCAACTTTCATCGCGGCTGACTATTTGACCGTGAGGGACTCGCGAGGAAAATATTCGCCGCTTATTGACACGAAGTCTCCGAAACCGACTAAAACCTAAGACCTCTCAATATAAATACCTCGCTTCCTTCCTTCTTCCCACCCATCCCCACACTGCATCTGCGTTTTGACTACCTGCTACTTTCGCTCACACTCCAGTTCCACACAATGGCCAACTCTGTCTTCTTCTTGATCTTGGCCATACTGGCCACGTCGGCTTTTGCTCAGACTCATGCTCCTGGAGCCTCCCCCGCCGCTTCCCCAAAGCGCTCCCAGGCGCCTGTTTCCGCTCCTCGGTCGCACTCTCCTCCGGTGTCGTCCCCGCCATCAATGGCCCCCACACCGGCCCCAACTGCCACAGTCACCCCGCCGGCCTCATCCCCAACCGCCTCTCCACCCGCCCCTCCAATGGCCCCCGCCGGCTCACCCATGGTCTCACCAACCGGCTCTGCATCAAGCATTAACGAGACGCCGTCGCAGGCTCCCGGTTCTCCGCCTCCGAAGAGCGGTTCCGTTATGAACAAAGGCGCACTGTTCGGATCTGCAGCCGCCGTTGCTCTGGCAGCTGGTTTTGTTCTTCAGATCTGATCGATGGTCGTAGCGTGGTTTCATGGTTAGGGTTTGATATTGTGTAGGAGAGTACGATCCACAGTACATGATGTTTCTTAATTTGGTATTTTAGGTAGAAAGTTAGAGATGGGTCGAGGTATTACTATACAGAGTGTCTAGTATTTATTGGGGTTGATAACGATTGTTTTTTTTACCATATTAATATCGTTGCTTATTAATGTTTTGATTGCTCGTTGCTTATGGTGGGTGACTTATATTATTTGATTAGTGATGTTGATGTTGATGTTTCTGATTAAAATTTTACTTCGTTTTTGTGTACACCTACCCATTCGTGCTTGATTAAATTATTAACGGTTAGGTTGTAGATGCGATTCTGTGAAGGGAAGGGCACGTTGTAGGTTAGGAGAGGATTACAGCCATTTTGGTGATGAAGTTATGATCGGATTTAAGATCCCATACATTGGTTGTCCACTGGTGTCTGAAGAGTAGTGGGGATAGGGATTAAATAAAAGAAACTCATTTTGATGAGATGAGCCTTGCTTAGCTAGAGGATGAGCAAAACTATTTATATTCGTCGGTCCAAAGTGGGATATGATATTCCAATATCTAGTCCCAAGATTCTTAATTTGGACAAAATCAGGACCAGAAAATTGAGACTGAAAGTTAGGATCGTTTAATTTGAGTTGCCCATTTCTAAAAGTTAAATACAAGTGTAACGTTATTTTTTTCGTAAATGAGATAATTTTATTCTCGATTTATGTAAAAATATCTATCTATCACTTTTTCAAATAGACACAATAATTAACATCACAAAATCCCAAATCGGGGCAACTGGCGGTAAGAAAAAAGGCCTTTGGTGGAGCTTACTCACTTTTTCTTTCTTTTGAAAAAATAAAATAACGAAGGGACTCACTTTAGATGCAAAAAATGGTAGAAATGATAAAAAGAGGAGTTGGGGGGAACAGGTGTCTCCTTGACGTTACAACTCGGGCACGTGGGTAACAGCTGTAGGGGACTTAAACTTTGGTGGGTCAAGGACGCATAAGCCGGTTGCTGCCGTGCCTGCTTCCTCATTGGTTCTGTTATGCGATTGTTTGATTAGTTAAAAGAAAAAATTAACTGAACATTTTAAATAGGGGAATTTGTTACAAAATAGTTTTAAAAAGTTGTTAATGATAAGTTGAAAAGTATTTCAAATGAAATATTTATCATTTACAATCTCTTGAGACTATTTTGTAACACTTTCCTTTATTTAAAACCTCTGTAAAAAAAGCTCCGTGTGGTTTTGAAAAAGGTTAGAGCAGCACCAAAACTGCGTTCCCCCAATTTCATCTACCAAAACGCCATGTCGTTTAATGTGCGAGAACTGGGTTCCATGGCACAGCAAGCTCCAATCTCAATTGCAATTCCACCCTCAGATTCTGCTTCAAGCATGAGTGGGTTGTTAGAGGTATGTGTGTGGTGGCTAGAGGTTTGGCGGTGGCCGGAGTGGTCTGCAGGTGTGAAGGAGGAGGAGAGAGACCTTTTTCTCTAATCTGTAATATGGATATTTTAGACAATTGCTAATATAAATATAAATAATTAAAAAGAGCTTCTCTGTTAAAAATTCAATTAGACATAATAGCATTCAGGCAACTGTGACAATATGGCGTATTGCAATCAAAAAAACCGAATCCTCAAGCATTTGCTTACAAGAAAGACTTTACCGGCTCACAGATATTGGATGCTAACATCTATTCAATCCTTGTAACAAATGGGTCTCTGTTTATAAGGATGCAAAGCAAGCCACCGGTGAGGTAAGAATGATTTCTATCAACAAGGACTCTATGTATCAATCAACATGAACAAACAAATATAGGCTCTGAAAAAGATCATACAACAGCATTAGTGTAAGGGGTGTCAATCAGTTTTATCTGCTTCTACCCCATTCACGCTGGCCTCGGAAGATGTATCTTCAGAACTTGCACTTTCCTCTACTGGTTGTTTAACGAACTGCTTACTCCGTGCCACCCTGATTGGCCTTCCCATAAAAATATGCAGAACAGCCATTTCACCCACATCCTTGGTTAAAATTTGGCATTCCATGCTAAAATTAACTGTAACTAAAAAAGACATGACAATGAAAATACCCAAAATTATGAATTAAATATGTTCAATCAATTTACCGAAGTCCATAGTTACCTTCCCTTGGAACTCTGAAAGTACAGCCTCAACTTCTTTCTTAGACTTGAATGATACAAATCCATAACCTGCGGACTTCCTCGGGTTGTCATGAAATATAACATCAGCAGAAACAACACTGCCACTTCCTGAATCAAAAAACTCCCTGAGATCTTTAGCCCTCGCTTCATAGGACAGATTTGCAACAAATATGTTAAATGTTGCTGTGTTCTGCTGCACGGGTGGTGGAGCTTTCTTCCTTTTTGGCCTAGCATATGCGAGTCTCACTATACGCCGTTCATATTCCTAAAAAACAACACCCAACTTAAATCTCCCCCTAGATGTGAAGAATAGCTAAGTCATCAATTAAAGATGAGTATATGAGAGGGTTATAGCGATCATGAGTAAAATCCTAAAGAGAGACCACATATAGGGAGTTCGGATTCTCTACCTCACAAAATTGATTGTATGTGGTTCTTTGAAGAGAGATAGTAAGAAAAAATTGGGATATTATTATTATAAGATACAGACCCCATGCACATGCACACTTCCTTGTAAGATATATCACTCTCTAATCGCTTCCATGGCTATAGAGACCTATCCTTCTCCAACCGCCTGCATGAATACAGATAATCTATTTTCCTCATACAGGGGCCCCAGGAGTTAATAACACAATCTAATCCTACCTCAAACACAAAAGGCAACACAAAATTATTAGGTCCAGTTCATTCTCGTTAACAAGTCAACAGAATTGATGAAATCAGAAGTCAAAACCTTCACTACAACAAATTAAAAAACCAGAAAATAAACACACACACACACACACAGCAGCAGCTTACATACGATTCCAGAGTATTCAAAGCCGCAAGAGCCTCTTCTTCCTAACCCATTTCGACGAACGCCAAACCCTGTTTCTAGTCTTATTATACATTGACAACTTAAGAGCAAAAACAAAACATAAGCTTCGTTGGTTTAACAAGCGAAAGCTGAATGGGAATAGAAAATGGAACTCGAAAAAGCTTAAAAGGAGAAGGAAAACCTCAACGTCTATAACTCTTCCATGCCTCTCGAACAAGGAACGAACGTCCTTGGGAGTGCTCGTCCAAGGTAGGCTCTGAGGAGCAAGCAGCCTGGTTCGAGAAATTTCTTCAGCTTGTGCCTCAGTTGGTTGGCCGTCATCGGAAACATTTGAAGGAGAGGAAGTTTGCGCTTGTTCTTGGGATGTAGTGGCAAATATTGGTGGAAAATCAGAAATTTCTTTGGTTCTATCGTTTGAGGGATGCGAAAGGGACAGGCGTAGAAAATGAAACGAGGAAGAAGGGCGACAAAACGAGAGATTGCCGGTGGAGTGATGCGGAAGATCATGGAGAGAAGAGAGCGGGCGAAGTTGGTGTTTTGCAGAGAGGGTAGCGGCAGACTGGAGGCCGGAGATACGAAATAGCGCCATTGCCACAGGAAAGGTTCAATATCAGTCTATTCTTTAGCACTAATCATTGAGAGGAAACAGCTGCATGATGAAGCCACTGGGTTGAGGGGCCGAAGAAGAACCAGCGCGGGGAAGCCGGCATTGAATAAGAGGCAGGGCACTTGGAGATGTAAAACTTCATTGGATAAGACGACCAAGCTGAGCGGAATGGTGGTGAATTGATTGTCGCGGTCTCCGAAAACCGAGAGGGAGCAAGAGAAGCAGGGGAAGCAGAGTTCGTTTCTGAATCAATTTTGAAGGAGCACCCCAATGCTGATGGGAATGAACAGGTTCTAGATGAAACAAGAAAAGAAGCGAGTTCTGCTTCGATGGATTCTTCCGCTGATCATATAAACGATAACACTGAACGACACAAGCTCGATCTTCTGGAGAAGGGCGGTGAAGAATATTCAGCAGCAGTGTTTAAATCAGCGCGCCGTTCTTCAATTCCACGATGTCTTCACGTAACCCCTATTTCCATGAAGAGACCAGTCTCCTGCAACGGGAGGATTGTATCTTCGAGAGGCCACAGGAGTCTTAATTCAAATCTTCCTCGCTAGAATTTTCTAATATCGGCAACATGAGATGTCTTTGGTACTGTCTGAGTATTGGGGGTGCCATTATTTAAATTTTGCAAAGACCAAGCATGATACACGAGGCATGAAAACCAAAATTGTTATACTTAAAAGTATGGGACTTCGGGCCAACATTATGATTCGCTTTGCTTTTCTGAAACCTCTTGGGCTCATGTAGCTATATATGCGAAGGGCCAACTATGAGAATGAGACTCTGGCACCACCCAGGCACTGTACAAGTCCTTCGCCTGCTGAGTGCTGACGTCCTTCGAATTAGGAATCATTCATCTTCCACACTGCATGTCCTTTCGACCCGTACAGAAACAAGAATGTCCAGATGCCCAAATGTTGCGATTTTAAAATATGTGCGTCGCTTGCTTCTCACCGAAACCCAGAAAAAAAAAAAGACGTAATGAGCAACTAAATGTGGTTGCAGCTCAATGTCCAGCGTTTTCATTAAAGATAAAAACTTGTATATTAGCCAAAACGTCATATTCATGATTTCACAGCTCATTCGAACCCGAAGGTTGGGTGACCACTCATAGTCGAAACTCGAAACCCCGAACGGGTGCAGGCAAACTCGTATGGTTCTATTCTGTAACACCCAGAAAGTGTAAAAATGTATTCTCTAATCATTACCCCAAGAAACAATTCACGTAGCAATAATTGCTTCCTCTTCCATTATTTTTCTCTGCTCTCCATTGCTCGGTTGCTTCGAAGAATCGTCATAGTGGAATATTACCCCATTCATCCATTCACTGCCAAGAAGCTTTTTATTGACAAATGTAATTGATGCAGATAATTAGTAATGTATACAGGTATGCATAGATTTTATTTAAAGCCGAACCATTTGCAAGTCATGAATGATATTTCTACTCTATACAATAAACCGTACTCATTATTACAAGGTAAAGTAGCACTCATCACTCTAATCTTATTTTTCAGATGCATTTAGCACTGAAATATATTTTTATGCAATTTCATTCCTCATTTTTAAATTTGCTGTACTTTTTAACCAAGGTTAACTTCTCTCTAAATGTTAACGTGCAGGCAATATTTTTTTAATATAACCTTCCACGCAGGCGAAAGAGGAGAGAATGTGACAAAATCCGGTGATTGTGCTCCTCTCCATCTTCTTCAACTCGAGTTGTTTCAAGAAGGAAGCTACAGAAGTGAGGATTAATTGGTCGCCACAATCATCGCCGGAGTCAAGAGGGTTCAGAGGGTGGTCGTGCTTGCGCAAGACGGCGGAAGCTACAGAAGCGAGGACTAATTGGTCACCACTCATCGATCAATATGAAAGTCATGTATGAACATTATGTGAATATTTTTCCAAGGCGAAATGGGAAATGCTGTACTTCTTTCCCGTCAAAGCTGTCTCCTTTGTAATTAAATGGCAATAATCTGGAACTCCCATGACATTCTTTGCGAAGCTTCTGGGGTGATACCTAAAAGTAGCCTGTACCAGCACTAGCTAGCTCAGTCACGAATGAAATCTCCCGTCAGCCACCAATCGCACTTTATTCGAATAAAATATGAGTGGAATTTTATATCGACTCTTTTCCAACTGACTGTGGCGTTATTCAAAGAACCCCTTAATTTTCCTTCAATGTTAAACGAGCTGAACTGAAGGGACTCCATTCCACGGCGAAAGTCGAGGTTCAATATATACGAGAGAGAGAGAATGGGGACCTAAATTATTTTTGAAAATGGATATTAAGAAATGGAGCCACGGTAAATTATAATATGGAGAGAGTTTCATGATCAATATTAAAGCCTCTTCAGAAATTCATGGTATAAGAAGATTAGTTGTTGTTATCAACGGTGGTGGATATTAGGTGCTTTAAAAAGAAAAAAAAAGAAAGAAATGGATGCACAAAATCTAATGGATTGACATTCTACTTATTTGGAAACATTTAACTCTCACCCAAAAATATATTCAACAGTGTTTTTTTGTAAAACGAGATAATTTCCTTTACATATTTACCTCGACTTATGTAAATGTACTTCTTTACTATATTATCAAACGAGTATATTATATTCATGGATGAGTGGGAAGGTATCGCATAATTGAGTTTCAATGGATAAGAGAGCATCGGCCCTTGGAAGGCTTCTGCAGGTAAGCTAGGTTTGCCTCTAGGAATCCCCCCACCCCAAACAAAGAAAAAAAAAAGTAACGACAAAATCTAATGGATCTTCCATGACTTAGGATGTGAGAATAGACGAGGACTTATATGTAAATCTATTTTGAATCTTTGGTTTTGATTTAAAATTTAAGTTTTATTCACGTACAAAAAATTTTCTGAAAAGCTATTTTGATTACAAAACCTCAGTTTGAAATATAGGTTTTCTCTTTCCTATTTTTTCTTCTTTTCACTTTCATACTTTTTTCCTTCTTTCTCTTTCATTTTTTCTACTTTTTTTCCTTTTTTCTCTT
>JANTPZ010108217.1:0-10735 GCA_025593235.1 Vachellia pachyceras | reverse complement strand
AAAAGTAGTATCAATTTATCATTATATTATATTTGTTCTCATATATAATATATATTAAATAGGGTTAAAGTTAAAAAAATTGTTAAATATTGAAGTCGAGTTGATGAAATTTGAGGTTTTTCTTAACATGCATGACAAATGTTGAAAATAACTTAAAAAGAAGACTAGAGAAATACTTTGCAAGCCCAAACCTAGGGATGTGAAGGACCAAAGTATATCTATAGACCTTAAACTGTACAAAACAACCTTTGGTCTGATCCAGTTTAGCACCTTCCCAAAGTCGGGTTAGACTTTATTGGTTTAGGTAGTCCAGAGACCTCAATGATTTTTTTTATTTTGTCCATTATAAAGATGCAAAACCTATATATAATATTACAAAATTAACATATAAAAAATCTAAAATCATATAAAATACATCTTAAAATATTAAAATTGAAGTGTAAATTGACGATTTTAAGCATTTAACAATAATAAATATTGTTATTGATATAAAAAACAAGAAAAATAAATATCTAAAAATAAGTCGAGTCAGACTAGACCAAATCAACTGTCTAAGCACTTGGTTCTGTAACCAATTTCATTATATTATTTATTTGGATTGAACTATATTAGACTAGACCACTTCAAGTTGAGTGAACTGAACCGTCAGGCTTTTACATAGCCCGGACTTAAACCTGCTGAGTTAAGAGTTTTTGATTGTTTTATTTAACTTATTCTAACTAACTTTTTATTATATAAGCCGAACAAGTGCAAATAGTTTTGTCCCGCAAGGCATAAAAGTGTTAATTTAGAGTGAAACCAGACAAGAACTAAATGCTAGTTTTTCATCATATTGGTGATCCCGAAGCTAACTTTTGGACCCTTGAAAGGTCAAGAAGTCTAAGTTCATGTTCAGTGAAACATTAAGAGCAAATGAGCTTTACTTTTGAAAAAAAAAAAATGTTTTGGAAGTTCTCGCTTTTATTCAAATTTGAAGTTTTTGTCAACAAATATTGAAATCGTAAGTAAAGGGGTTGTGTCGTAAGACTGTAGGTTTAAATTCCATAAACGTGAGAATTTAGTTAGTGGAGAATGTGTAAATATATCTATAAATACTCTTTGAGTTTGGTGGTATGCATTAGCTTTGGTGAACCTTTCGGATCCAACTCATCTAAACTCCTTTTACACTAAAAAATTCGAAACTTCTAAAACTAGCTATTTTATACTATATTTGATCATTACTATAAGATCCAATTGATTTTTTAAGAAAATTAAGGAAAATCAATAAATTAATTAATTATAATATATATATTCTTGTACACTTATTTGTATTATTAGATTATACATTAATTTATAAGTCAGTCAAATTATTTTAAAAAACAATTATAAATATATCAATTTATCTAACTTTTTTCATCTTTTGAAAAAAAAAGTCAATTGGTCATACAATAATAAGGATGGGGCACAATAGCATCCAAACAAATTTAAGTCAAATTGAAATTTCTTATAAAAATTAACTCATACATAAATCACATTACATTACTATCAGATGTATCTGAACTCCATAATTAATCATAAGGGTTGTCCACAAAGTGGTCAATGCATGCTTGTGGCTGACCTTGATGGCCCATTTACATTTCAAATTGTAGCATTCAAATGAAGCACTAAGTTATTTAACCATGGTTGGATAACTGGTAAACGGCTTATTTCAGCTTAAGTAAGGTCTCGAGTTCGAGTCCCCGTGTATGCAGAAGCCACCGTTGGGAGACTTATCCACCATTTTCAGGTGTGCGACGTGTGTCGAGTTTGAATTAGTCGGGACGAAACTCCGGAAACCGAGTGGAAAACAAAAAAAAAAGCACCAAGTTATTTATATCAACCTCCATTATTACCTCTCCATCACACACACAACACAACAACTTAAGCTTTTAAATATCATAAGGTCATGAGGATATGTTTACTTAATTTTTTATAATTATAATGTCAACGCATTACACATTCAGCATATCATAATTATGGGAATTCGATCAGATCTCTTATAATTTCAATTTCAATTTCAACTTTAAAATATTTTCAAATCAATAATTATTATATTTTATTTGGGTGTGTCTAAATGCAACTTATATAAGTAGATTTGTATCATCATCACAATTGTGTCATAATTCTTTGTATACATCGAGCTACTACCAATTGAGCTTTTATTTGTTACTCATAACAATGATAGAATGTGTCTTTATCACTCTAAAATATAAATTTACTTATTTTTTTTAAAAGTAAAATCTATATCATCATTTTTATTTTAAATTCTATGTCCATTAAAGTAAAAATTATTTAAAATATAAAGAGAGAACTATAGTAAAATCCCAAAGAACGTGAATAGTTTTCAATAGGTTTTCAAAGATTCTGAAATTTCAGTAAAATGTTTTAAGAATAAAAATGATTGGCAAAATAATTAAGAATAAAGTTGAAATTATATTTGAAGCGAAATGACCAGAATGGTTGTCCACCATACCGTGTGACCGTGTCACAGGCCACCGGTATTGGTTGCCCTTTTCGTGAAAAAAAGTACAGATATTTTGGTCATTTCATATCAAAATATAGTTTTATTTTTGTTCTTCAATGAATTATGTAATTAACTTTATGTAATTAACATTATGGAAGCTAACTTTTCAGGAAGTTGCGTAATTGAATCTAAGTTCTGAAATTTTTCTCGTGAATTCATGAAAGTAAAAGTTGGAGCAAATATTTCTTTATGCAATGAGGGTTACAAGGGAAAAAAAAGGAAAAAGAAGCAATTTTAACATTTATTTTTTGATGAATAAGGATAAATATGGGCAAAAGGTTATTTGTTTATATAAGAGGCTGAAAAGTTTCACGGTTGAATTAGCTATCTTTAATCTGTGGTTGTAAATATTACTGATAAATAAGCATTTTTAACAAGTTTTTTTACAATATTTTTTAACAAGTTAGAATAATGAATTTAAATATTGTACATATATCTACATAAATATATGTATGTAATATTTATGCTAAAGTTTGATATATATATATACACACAATACACAATTTAAGAACTAACTAATATATATATATATATATGCTACTTAAAAAAATACCCTTTAAAAAAATAGAGATTTTAATTAATTTTTTAGGAGTATTTTGAAAAAACAAATAACTTTAAAAATTAAGAGAAAACTATAAAAATATCTGCTTATTTTTTTGGTGTATACTACTAAGTACTAAGTAAAATTATCGTATAAAAAATAATGGAGTGGATAACATTTTTTTTATTTTTTTTAGTTTATTGGGTGAGACCCACTTGACTTATTATAAAAGGGCCAATAAATTAGATGTTGAGTTAATTAATTAAACAATTTTGATAGGCTAATTAATTGAGGATAAAGTGGAAATAAGATGGGAGGTGGAAATGGTTCCACGCATTGAAGCTTGTTCATTAAGGGATGGAGGCCACGTTTTGGTCCACATTCATAAACTTATCTTCCTACTTTAACATAGTTAAATTTTAATTGGTCCAATTATTAAGAAGTTGACTCAGCTTATAAGGGTGAGAGTTCGAATCTCGCAACTGATATGACGACTTTGTTGGGGGATGAGCTGTAACTATTTTTTGAATCTGGGGCCATGCCTGATCACAATAAGTTTTCGAGACCCAACTCATCTTTTTTTGTAAAAAAAATTTGAATCTATTTTTTTATATAAATATTATATTTATAGTACAAAGAATTTATTCCATTTTGTGCTAAATATAATAAGACCCTATATACATGTAGTCTTACATTGATATATAAAATGTGATATTATATTTAGAGTAAATTAAAAAGGGAGTAGATTAAATGGTTAGCATGTGTTTTGTATATAATTTTTTAGGTGAATCACTGAATCGCAACTCAGCCTATTACTCTTTTATTACTTATTATCCATTAATAAAATCTTATGAAATACACCCACCCAAATTTTTATGTAATAAAAAACATTTTTATAGTTGTATATGGGAAAAAAGAAATATTCCCTCAAATTTTAAACGTAACAACTAATCAACGGTTTACTTTAGTATTAATTATTAAATATAAAACTTCATTTGATTTTATCTTTTAAATTTAGGGGTATACTTTTTTTATCATAAATGTTGAAGTTAATTGAAAGTGTACTTTCATATTAAATAAATATAAGACGTTCATTTTTTTTCTTAAATTTATATTTTTTTCCTTGTACTATCCCTATTTATTCCCCTTGTTAAGAAGATTTTTATGAAGGGGCAAACCCAATGCAAATGATTAAATTTTTTTTTAAGAAATCCAATACACATTTTTATAAATAATTAACTTGGTTAATTTTTTTAGTCTCTTTGAATTAGTGTAGTTAATTTTTTTAATCTCCTAGAATTAGCTATTTAGATTCAACATTGAGGACATCGATATTTTTAAAATATCGTTATTGATTGCATATATTGTGGGGTAGTTGAGATGAGGAGGTTAAGCTAAATGTGTAGTCATATTAATAAAGATAATTGATATTAGTAATAAACATGTACGAAAAACATTAGAATGATATCTATTAAATGGAAAATAGCAAGAAGTTATTTGAGATAATTCTAACACATAAAGAAGGTCACTGGAAGCATAGATGAGGATGGTAGATAAAGTAGTATTGAATTTTTGGAAAAGGAAAAGAAAAGAATTGAATATAACACTCAATGACGTTATGCAATTTATGTAGCCAACCTATTTAGCGGAAAAAATTGGACATCGTTGTTGTTTTGTATTCCTATTGATTACATATAATAAATGGGATTTTAATAGATAATTTTTATGCAAGTGATGATTAAAGAGTTATTTTAGAAAAATAAATATACATTATTGATTAATAACTATGTTAACTAATTTTCTTAATTTTTATAAACTAGTCAATTCAACACCACATGTTAAAAACAAACTAAGTCCAAAATAACTTTTATCACAAGGAGATTGCAGCATAATGAGCCAAACAAGTAAATCAAATCAGATCTAAAAAGTTGTATGATCAGTATTCATCAAGATGTGTTGCTAATTAACCACCTATTATTTGATATTCGTTTGGGTAGGTCTTATATAAAAGGTATGTTAAAATTAGCGGTGAAATTACTTTTTCAACGTGATTTATAGTTTACAAAATAAGTATACAAGAGAAATTTTATCTCAACTTATGTGAACGTTCTTTTATACAACATAGTAAACAAGCCAAAGAAAGTAGAGTTTCCATTAATGAGCCATCTTTACATTTAGATCCAACCAAGCCATATTGATATATGAAAGCTCATACAGTATAAATATGAGTAATTAAATCAACCCAACAATACATATAATGCATTCATTCAATATTCAACTTTATATATATATAATACAATATAAAAATTAATAACTCTGTTACTTTTGCCCCCATGCCTTAGCCAATGAAGTATCTCAATTACTTGTACCTTGTGATTGTTGTGTGTGTGTGGATCATTTCTTTATATCCTTTTCCCTCTATAATTGGTTATGCAATCCATGGGCTTCATGTCATCTGGGACAAATCACTTCATATCGAAGGGATTAGTCACTGCTATCAGCGGTGGATACTCTCAGTTTACTAAAAAAAATACAACTAAACACCAAATAATTATAAATTTAAATATTTTGGTAAATATCAATATATCTCAATATATAATATACAAATCTAAAAGTAGTAATTGCACTATTTATTCACCATAAAACAATATGTTTTGTTCTGGATTCTATGCAAAGTATGATGGAATTATAATTTAAATAAAAAATAAAATATAGTAAGATGTCATTTTCTATCATGTTATATAATAATTAAGTTTGCATTAATAGGGATTGGATTAAATAAAGCAACTCAATTTTTTTCCTTTAGGTAAAATCTCATGTGACTTGCAAATGAGAGAAAATATAGATACAAAAGTTATTTTTATCTGAGGCTAATAATAATATTTTTTTTATAGTTTGTTCAAAACTAGTGAATACATAATGACAAGGGATCACACTAAACTAATAGTGATCTCTCAAAAGAAATAGGGTTAAAAGTTTTTAATGATATTTTCTTCCTTTTTTACCTCACATATTATCTTTGTTAAAATTTTATAACCCCCTCCTTCAATTCTTTTTAATTTAACTCACTAATTTTTTTCCCTCCTCCCCTCCTCCCATATCACCTGTAACAAGCTGTGACCTAGGAAAACTCTTTTGTTGTTAAAAGAGGAAAATGAGGGCTAGAGGTCACAATGTTGCTACATAGAATTTTGCAAAAACTCGATGTTCCAGTCCGGTCCGATGCAAATAAGTAATATAATGAAATCGAATTGGACTTGATCGGATTCTTGACCATGTGATTAGATCACTTGGTCCTGACCGATCCGATCCATATTATTTTAAAAAAATATTTTATCATTTATATGTTGCTTTTTTTATTTAATATTACTCTCATGTATTTACAATTAGTTTTATTGTTTTGGGATGATTTTACATGTTTGTAAGTATATTTCGTATCAGAACTGTGTCTATCATATTTAACTTTTGGCCTTTCATATAGAAAATGAAAAGAAATCAGAGAATTTGAGGTTTTGAACTGTCTGATCAATCCATTGGTTCAGTGGACCAACTCCAATCCAACCCGATCTCTAGTTTCATTGGACTGAGTCGAGCTGCCAAACTCAATCAATTCAAAAATATAGATAATACCAATGGTTAGTTGGATTAAGTGGTAAGCGGCTTGTTCCAGCTTAAGCAAGGTCTTGAATTCGAGTCCTCGTATATGTAGTAGCCACTGTTGGGAGACTCATCCACCACTTTCAGGTGCGCGACACGGGTCGGATTCAGATTAGTCGGGGTAAAGCTCCAGAAATCGGACGGAAAACAAAAAAAAATATAGACCATAATTTGAGTTGGGCTCTAATCCGATCCTATAGCCTCTACATGCTAGAAAGTATAAATCACTCGCTCATTGATGCGCGTGGGGACCACACTTTCTTCCCGTGCTCAAATATCAGCATCTCTCGTACACTGTTTATATTTTGGAGCATGGCGCTCACTTTTCTAACTTATCTCCTTTCTTTCTTTTTCATTTTTTAAATATTATTTTTTAATTTTACTTTCATAAAATAAAAAATAAAAAAATCCTCCCCAGTCCCCTCTCTCTTTCTGTCTCTCTCCCCCTGCACTGTATGTAACTGTGTAATGACGAGACAAAGCTTTCAAACGCTTCATAAAGTTCAAAAACTACGCGTCCCTTCCTTCTCACAACGATCACCAAAAACCCTAAAAACTTTCTGTCTCCTATCTTTCGCTTTCTCTCTCCTTCCCTCCCTCCGCGTTTTCCCGGACTATCCTTAATCCTTCTCCTCCTTTTATTTTTTTTTTCCGGGAATTCCGATTCTGCTTTGCTTCCTTATTACAAATCAAATCCAACTTGTTTCCTACTAATTGTTTCCATGTATGGAAGACAAAGACAAAGCAGCAGCAGCAGCATCTTCATCCTCCTCCCGCCCTGCAATAGCTCCGACTGAGTTCACCACCGACTCTTCTAGCTGGGCGCTCGGGCCCGATGATTCTGACGGCGCCTATTTCTTCTCCGGCGACCGAGAAACCAGCAGTATACTCAGCGACTTCGGGTGGAATCTCGAACCGGAGCACCCACACCGGATCGGTGTCGATGATACGTCTGATGTGGCGGGAGGAGAAAGCGGGTGCGGAGGAGGAGGACTGTGGTTTCCGGATCACTCTGCCGCTCCGTGTGGCTCGATGGAACAAGCGGATAAGGTGAACGCGGTGGCCGATGCGTCCACATCGAATAATCAATCGGCGTCTTCGATCTCCAGCGAGGATCCGACCGAGAAGTCCACTGTCTCAGACGAAAAACCGCCAGAGATACCGTGAGTGGGTTGCTTATTCTCCCCCCTCGTCTCTCTCGTGTGCTGAAATTGGTAAATTAGGTCAAAATTCAGGGCCATACATAAACGCTGTCGTATTAAAATAAACGAAATACACATCAATCAAATCGGAATCGTATCAGGCCATGCCTTGTTTGTTTATGCTTATTTAAATCTCTGCTCTATGTGGGAGTGTGTAATCAACTGTCCGTACAATCTAGAATCTGGCCAAACAGGAACACAATATGGATTAAGGAGCATTCTCTGCCAGTTTCCCTCCTCCTCCTCCTCTCATCATTGTCGTCGTCACCGTCATCATCATTCCATTATTATTGTTTGGAGTGAGCCGAGCTGAGCCTGTTTAGGAACCCATAAGCTGACTGAATTAGTATTTAAAGTACTTTTTTTTAATGTAATATATATCGTAAAGAATGTGAGATTTATCTCACCTTACTTAAAATTATTTCTTTAGCTTACGGTAAAACAGGTCCAATATTGGGTCCCAGAAGATGAACCGGTTCTCATGTGATTAAAAATTTAGCCCGGAAGCGCCGCCGTTATTGCGGCGGGAATGGCGTTCTTGAACCCACCACCCAAAACTCTGCCGTTTTAGAAGTTTTTTTACTTTACATAATAGGGAATTGTTTGCACAAAAGTAGGAACGAGAGGTGAGAAAAATCCAACACCACATTTTCTATTAGTAGTAATGACGGCCGATTGTTTTTTTGGCCATTTAACAAGTTTGGGTTTTAAAAGTATTTAAATTTATTTATGAGATTATTAATATATGAAAAGTTTATTTTTATTTACTTTAGCATTATGTAGTGGTGCTTAAAATAGAGTTTGGCTTAGTTTATTTTTTCTGGCTGTGATTTGAACGAAGAATATAATATATATCTAACTACGTACTAGCATATAGTACAGTTATTTGAGGGGTGTTAATAAAGAGGTGTGTTTTCTAGTTGAACTAGAGTTGGTTAGATTTTAATTTAGAATTAATGCCCATAGAATTGTTTTAAATGTGAAGACAATTATTATGTGGTGTGCTCTTAAAATAGAGTTCATCTTGGTTAATACAACAGAGTGTGTCTGCTTGTGATTTGTATTTGCTTATTAATTTCATCTTCTTCTTTACTTCCTTACTTGTATATACATTTGCAACAAGATAACTGTGGTGCATACACACACACGTGTATATATTTCATGTTGGCTATGGTTTAATAGTATCTGTAACATCATATAAGTGGTAAAAATATGTATCTGCTTTTGTCATTTTTCATTTTTGGCTACTGGTATATATAATTGTGTTGGGTGGCTTTTGTAGGTTCCTTTTATGCACAGCATGGTTTCTTTTTTCTTCTTCTTTTTGTTTTGCGCGCGCACGCACACACACACACACACACACACATCTACATATACAAAGTTGATCTGCATGATTATTTAAGATCGTAGTGGTGATGGTATAATTTAAAACTCGCCCGTGCAAAAGAAAGCTGATTTTATTATCTAAGTGGTTTGACCAATTATGCATATGCCTAGCTGCACCGGATTTATTTATAGTATATTTATCACTTTCACCGACATATAATATATTAACGATATGGAATCTTCATAATTAGTATCCCCCATTCGCTGCATTAGTTATCTTCAATTTATTTACATCGATCACTGTACATTGCAATGGAAGAATATCAGATACGATGCTGTCTTAAATTCTTGATCTTGATACACACACACACCTCCATTCTTCTTATGATTCTAAACATAAGGTACCATTGGTAGTGTAAATTGATGCATTTATAGATATATGGTTGAATTTTGAGTACTGCGTTTCTTTTATATTGTTATTTTGACAAACGTAGGAGATGACATAAAAGTATTTTGTAGGAGTAAAAGTAAAAAGAAGGGGCAAAAGCGAATACGGCAGCCGCGGTTTGTATTTAAGACAAAGAGTGAGGTTGACCATCTTGAGGATGGCTACAGATGGCGCAAGTATGGCCAAAAGGCCGTCAAGAACAGTCCATTCCCTAGGTGGGTACCTGCATTTTCTATCCCAAATCACTCACTTTTATATATTTATTTAACCAAAAAACTACCATTATACTGCCTTTTGTTCATAATATATGAGCTAGATAAAAGGGTTTAGTTTGATTCTAAATATAAAATTTTGATCCACTTTATCTGCCCAAGTCTATAGGTTTGTTCTTGCAGTATCTTTATTGATTGCATATACTAGCTTCGTTTGGAAATCCGTTGGGAAAACGGACACAGATTCCGATGTACTTTATGTGAGAGGAATTTTGTCTCGGCTTGCGTGAGAATGGATTTTGGGAGCCAAAACGGCATTTCCAACAGAAAACCAAACGCAGCCAGTAAATATTTACATCAAGGGGTGGTTTCAATGCCTATAATTGACAAACGACGGCAAACACGCAATTATAACTTCTTTAATATGTTGAAACCAATTATTAAGCTTTTATATTAAGTACATGAGGCAATTATTATCAAGTAGTCAACCTTTCTGTAATAATCCTCCCTTGTTATGCACTGTTTAATATAATTTGAAATCTTACAAGTGTTTGGAAAAGCAGAATGAGGAGGAAATAACCATGATATAGAGAATAATACAGAAGATCACAATGAGAATTCTAATGTGATATTTATGCATGCATGTCTGTGTTTATATATAATGGAGAAGACTGAAGTTTAACTTGAATTCGGAACATGTCGCTAACTATTCATATATATATATATATATATATATGGAAAAAATATTCTATACCTATAATCTTTGTACGGATTAAAAGTGTGTGCAACATAGCCAGCGCAATAGCT
>JANTPZ010108203.1:0-15087 GCA_025593235.1 Vachellia pachyceras | reverse complement strand
CCTTGGAGAGCCCAAAGTCAGATACCTTGGCCGTGAAGTTATCGTCGAGGAGGATGTTGGTGGTCTTGACGTCGCGGTGGATGATCCCTTGGGCGGTTCCGGTGTGGAGATAGTGAAGCCCACGCGCCGAGCCGATGCAGATCTCGAGCCTTTGCTTCCATGAGAGAGGAGGACGATTCTTTCCGTAGAGATGATCTCTGAAAGGGCCGTTTGACATGTATTCATAGACCAAGATCATCTCGTCGTTCTCATCGCAATATCCGATGAGAGAAACGAGGTGTCTGTGTCTTAGCTTTGAGAGCATTTGAATCTCTGTTTGGAACTCATTGATTCCTTGTTCGGATTGTGGGTTTCCTCTCTTCACTGCAACTTTTGTTCCTTCGTCGATGATTCCTAGGTACACATTACCGAAGCCACCAACCCCAATAATGGCTTTAGAGTCCCAGTTCTTAGTGGCTTCTTGCAGCTCTGCGAATGAGAAGTATCGGCCCAGCCCCATTGTTGAAGAGTTGAAGATGCTTTTGTGTGAGCCCATTGAGCTTTTCGTAAAGCTGTTATCACCTGCACCAACCAAACACCACTTAGGCCAAATCTACAAGTAAATAACTGACGCTTCTTGAATGAGAAAGCCATGGAGATCTGACCTGCATGAAGAGGAAGCAACCATGAGGAGAAGCTGTTTCTCCTTTGCCAATCTTGAGGTCTCTTGTGCCACTTCATCACCATGGCCCCCAGCCCCACAAACGCTCCGAACATCATCGCGAACCCAACCGCCGCCACCGTCCCCCGGTTTGAACTGCCACCTCCCTGACCGTCCACGCCGAATTCACCGTCCAAGCTGTTCACCGTGTTGCTCATCTTCATCACTTCGATTCCATTCACTATGGCATTCACGCTGCCGCTATCTGATTGTGCTGGTGGACCCACCTGAATGGATAGCCCCTGCCCCATTAACGACGCGTTCACCACAATGTCTTTGTAGAACGGCGTCGTTAATGCTCCGGTTAAGGCGGACAAATCAAGGCTAGCAATCGCCATCTTCTGGTTTACGTATATGTTGAAGTAGAGCTGGTTGAGGCCTTGGCTTACGATGTCGCAGAAATGGAGCCTTATGAGGTAACTGAAAGCGGTATCCACGTCGAATTCCCACGACACGTTGAAATTGGGTTGGTTCACTTGTGCATCCGCCATTTCTGTGGCTGATGCGTATACGGTTTGGGGGGCTATTAGAGGAGACATGGTGGGCTGATTTTCGGGAAATTTAATGACGTTTGGGGCTACTGAAACGCTTTTACCCAAGTCCTTATTCGTGAGAAAATTCTCATCAGGAACCCAAGTTCTTCCCAGAGTGTCGTTCGCCGACGTGATCAGAGGCCCTCCATTGTTGACTCTGTAAACTGGTTGGAAGGCGTAGTTTGAGAGACCTGAGAATTCACCAACAGGGAAGAGAGAAGATCCTCTGTCGGAAATCAGACTGTCCGGGGCTGAAACAACTTCGATGGCATTGATGAAAGCAGCTGAATTCTTAAGGGGCGTGAAGGTTAAGGACATGAGACTTTCGGTTGCATTGATGAGGTACTCTTTAACAATAGGCTTATCGCTGTTGTTGAAGTTGAAACTATGAAGAAGAACGAATTTTTCTGTCTTAACGGAGAAAGTGGCCTTCTGGAGATCAAAAAGCTCGGTTTTGACAGGGAAGAAATGGAGACGGACCCAATGAAAACCAGGCTGGCTCAAATGGAAAGAGTACGTAGCTTCCTGCATGAAGATTCTGCAACTGGAATAGACAGGGGAGGCAACATTAGCCTGACTATCTGTGGCCTTATACTCATCGCTGGCATTCAAGTACGTTTGAGATTCTGCATCAGATTTAAAAGTTCGTCCGTCGGGGAGGGTGGCCGGAGAATCAGCACCGCAATCAATGAGTATATTGTCTTTTGGGGAGAATCTGGAGGAGGAGGTGGCGGCGGAGGGTTGTGAGGAGGCTGGGGTTAAGGAGGAAGAGAGAGCCAAGAGAATGAAGAAGAGGAGGTTGGTGGCGGGTGAAGCCATGAATGATGATGATGAAGATGGAGAAGAGGAGGATAGATATTGGAGGCTTTAGTTGCTGCGTTTTTTTTCTATCTTCTCCATAACCAAACCCCCTGGTGGTGCTAGGAGGTTTGAGGTTAGAATAAGGGAAGCAAAACAAGCCTGAAAAAGGTTGTGATCACATACCCTGTAACGGTTCTCTCTCTCTCTCTCTCTCTCTCTCTCTGTGAGGATTTTGCTATTTTCTTGAGGTTTTAGTAAAGAAGGAGGATGAGAGTTTTGATTCCCCAATAATCAGGCACCGAAACGTGAGCTCAGCTTTTTGGCGCATTGGAATTTCTGGTGTTTTTTTCTTTTTTGTACCTTCTTCCAGCAGTTAAAATTGGCTAATTTGATTCTGGTTTTGAACGAGTCAAACACTCTCTTCCTCGACAGCTAACTCTTTGCTCATTTTGTCTTTGTTTGTTTCCATTTCATTCCACTCGTGTCATGCATGAACACGAATCAACCTCCCTTCTCCAAACTTAGAGCAACCAACAGTCCCAAGTGTCCCCTTTTTTGTTGATTGCACAGGGTTAAGGGAAGCATATTAATCATTAATAATTGAATAATTTTAATTAAAAATAAAAAATAAATTAACATCTAAATCATTAAAAGGAAATCTTATCTCTAAAAATAGTCATACGATAGGGTGAGAAGATTACATCTCTGTGGTCCAAAGCGGAGAGTTTTAGTTAATCTTATTGAGCGATAACAATGCTACCATACAGATATGTTTGTACACGAATCACAGAGTTGGGTCCAATGAATTTGCCCTGTGCCAATGTCATCATCGTCATCCAAATTATAGTCACTGCCACTGCAATGAATCTAGAGTCTGTCGATGAATCAACTTGTCTCCAGCTGCCACAATATTAAAATCTGCAACCAACACGTCCAATTGATCAAGTAGTAAGGTTTTAATATCCAAACGACCAAATCACCAAAGATACAACAGAGTGCATACTTGTTGCAGGTGAAAGTGGAGAAGCTTCCCAACGAAGTTGATTTCCTTTCCAATCAGTTATGACTCCTCCAGCTCCTTCTATGACTGGTACCAATGCAAGAAAATCGTATGGCTGAAATCAACAATTTCGCCATTGAGATTAATTAGTTGATTTTCTTATGCCTCACAACAACTAATTGGTGAAAGAACTAAAGGTATGTAACGTTCATGTGAGTAATGTTAAATTGGTCTAAGCTATGTTGGTAGAAAGACAAATACAATATATAAGACCCCCAGAATACATCTTACCTTCAGACCAGACTCAACAACGAGATCCACAAAGCCAGAAGCCAGAAGAGCGTAGGCGTAACAGTCACAACCATATAATGGAATCTTAACCTGAAATTAGGAGAGCACTAATAATTAGGAACAGGACAACTAACTGCCAATAATATAGAGTCCTCAAGTAACTTTCCTGTCATGGCTTATGATATATATAAGCATCCCTGTCTAGCAAGCAAACCAGTGGGAGAGAAAGTGCTAGAGCATACACCCTATCATAAGCTATGAGCTTTATATATTTTTACAATCGCTCTTGCAGTAGAAATGTAACTGACCTTGCTTCTAACACGGGTAAATGCCTCTTCTGCATCTCCACTAAATAGATGGGGGCTTGTGGTGTACCTAGATGAGGGCAAAAATCATATTCACACTGTCAACATTACTTACCATGTTAAAAAAGGGTGTATGATGAAAATAAGGCAAAGTCTCATATCGATTACAACAAGATGCTTAATAGGTTTACTTAAGTAAATTAGTTCTACTCGATGTTGGATAAGGTATCACATACTACCAAGTCTCCAGTAAACAACATACACTAAAAGAAGCAAAAGGAAAAGGAATACATGTATGCTTGAGCAAGAGTATCACAAGTGCGTGTGGAGACTTGTTGTCCATTCAACGTGGTTCCTTTACCCCTTATCCCTATCCATCTTTCTCTCAACACAGGTTGATCAATTATTCCCAGGATCTGATAAGAGGAAACCAAACTAAGATTACCACTCATATAAGTGAAAATTACAACAAAATTGCTTACATTGTCATATTCAATGTTGCATATCACTTAATACTTGTATGAAAATTTCAATATTGTATTATGCGGTATAGGGGGAAGAATAGGGAAAATTTCCCACGTATGCAATCAGGTGGCAAGAGATCTTTACCGGTCTGTCATTTTGCAGGAGAGCAATGAGGGTACCAAATAATGGTTTCCCTACAGAACACAAAAAAGAAAAAAAAAACTCTGAAATTGTGAGGTTCTAAGCCAATAATAAGCAAAACTTTGAGAGCAGAGAGAGAAAATTACCAGTGATAAAGCTCTTTGTCCCATCTATAGGATCTAAGACCCAAACATACTCTGCACTTTTTTCTCTACACTTCCAGCCATTTTCCTCTCCATAACTGCAATTTTTGTGAAAAATCCAGACAAAAAAATTCGATTAAAAAATTCTATGATAAATTTTCTTCTTCAATTTATAACCAAAAGGGGCAAAAAAAAGAAAGATATATACTTACATTGCATGAGAAGGAAAAATCTCTGATATGATTGAAACCATAGTCTCCTCAGCTGATTGGTCGGCGATTGTTACTGGACCTGCAATATTATGTGTAAGCTAGTTTAAAACAAAAATCATATAGGACAAAACTAGAAAGTTATTTATTTCTAAGTATTGAAACGTCAAACTTCATTCAATTTACTTATTCTACCTTTTCCAGTCCCCGCGAAAAAAAAAAAAATTCAAACGCTTAGCTCAATCGGTAAAAAGAAAGAATCAGCCTTATCAAACAGAGTTCAATTTCTCAGCGAATAATGATAGCAAAATCCTATATAGTAAATACTCACAAAACCTGAACAATCCGTTGCCATATCAAAACAAAATACAAAAATTATTAAGATAAAAGAAAATGTCGAAATTCTACTTGAGTACTCAGTCTACCATTTCTCAGCAAACGAACAGAACTTAAATGTGAAGAACGTGAAGAATCAATAGAAAGACAGGTTTCGAAACTCATTCCGGCAGAGACTTACTGGAATCATCCTTATCAAGAACTTCAAATTTATTCCTGAAATACTTGCGAATGATTTCTCCGGCGGCGTCGGCGACCTTATTAGCAACGTCGACGAATCGATTAAGTTCGTCCTCCGGGACCACCACCGTATGAGGGGAGGTGTAGGCTCCATTTGAGAGCAAAGAATCGGAGGCCATGACCCTTAAATGAGAGAAGAGAAGGAATGGACACAATCACAATTTTGGAGGGCAGACGATGGTGGATGCGGATGTATCTAAGCTGGCTAGATGCTCTGAACTGAAAATGGCTTATTTTCTTTCTTTCTCCTCCGTTTTTCTTCATTTTTCCCACTTATATAACATCTTAAACACAGTAATCTTTAGTAATCTAATTTTTATATTAGAATCTGTAAAAGGTATCCTTTCCAAATCTATTATTCAAAAGTTAAATTTTAACTTAAGCTATGTAAAATCTATAATGAAATAAACTTTTTAAACGAACTCTTAAAATTCTAGATTGAAATATGAGGTTGAGGGACACTTGTAATTTTATTAGTTTGTTGTCGCATGGTGATGAATTGCGTGATTACATTTTCTTTTAATTTTGAACAAATCACAGTGTCCTTTTGTTCTTCTAAGTAGACGGTGAAATGGATTTCAATTCTCTATCTTGCATACGTACATAAATTATTTATATATTTTGATTGCCGATAATGGATAGAAACAGGTATCTTGATTATTGAATTGGCATTTCACACAAACGTGTGTCACCAGCCAGATTAACATATATTGAATCCATTTGGAAAACGCAATAAATAAATATTTTTATGTAAGTCGAGTCAAATATATAGAAGAAATTATCTTGTTTTACGAAAAAATACTGTTAACCTTGTGTTTGATTTTGAAAATGTTGTTCTAAACAAGCCCATTTACATATTAAGGGTGAAGATGGTGATTTCATTGGAACTGATTGGCTAGTTTGGATTAATTCGGATCATATATCATGCATCAATAAAGCTTTGTTATTGGCCAAAAAATTTAAAAAAAAAAAGATGGAAGCTTTTCTTTTTACCTGTAAGCTCAAATTTTGAATTATAAAAAAAAGAAATTATAGCAAGAAACATGTGAGATGAGAACTAAAGTGCTTTGGCTCTATTCTCGTGAAAATTATGCACTTTAATCAATGCTTTAACCTCAACAATGCACTTTCTTTTCTCTATTCCAAACCTGTATTTTTTTTAAAATTAATAATGTTATATTTACCATTGCTACAATTTTTTGAGGGGTTAAGTAATTTAAGAAAACATATTAAAAAGATTAATACATTATGACCCGTGAAAAGTAAAGCTTGTAAAATTAAAAGGCAGCATGTGTGTGTGTGTGTGTAGAATGGTGGAGTATGGTGTAAGCATCATTCACTAACGCCTCCCTCCTTTCTGGGCACTAAGCCACCAAAATTATCATTTCACTAACTTGTCTATTAATCATATATATATATATATGTGCGCGCGCGCGCTTGTTTGGCTCAGCATTCGCAGTGTCTAGAAGCACGTTCAACAGTGTTTTTCTGCAAAACGAAATAATCTCCTTCACATATTTGTCTCGACTTACGTAAAAATACTTCTTTATCTCGTTCCCAAATGGACCTTATATATAGTGGCCAGTAAGTTAAATGCTGAAAGTGATAATAAAAGGGATCCAACGCACAAACCACCTATTAACAAGTGTAAATTTAAATATATTTAAAAGAACATAAAATAAAGTATCCTTTCAATTAATATGGTGGGACTGTGTTTGTTTCTTGACTTGAACTGTAAAAGTGCAAGTTATGAGGATGTAGCATTCTTTTAAGTTCAAACCCTCATAAGATAGTGATAATTTAGATGATTGAGCATATTAATTAGTAGCAGGCTTTTGGATCATATGCATATATAATTTGAAGTAAGAGAGAAATGAAGAGAGTGAGTGAAGAAGAAGATAATGAAATCAAACCAACCGCTCCATATGTTTAAGATGGGGGTTGGTTATGTATGCTACAGCTGTGAGCTCAGTAGTTTTTGATCTTTCATGCAACCACACATACAAATATAAACACAACCAACATCATCCTCATTTCTTAAAGGGGGCATGTCACTGAACTGTGAGGTCATCGACAACATTATCATTTGTCATTCATAGTGGTCTTGGTTGGTTGGGTAAGGGCTTGGATCCGCTCGTCAATCATGTTATGATGGTCGCTTTCCAATTCCACCCACTAATATCTCAAATTGTTTTCTCAGACAGCTTTTTTGATCGACCGCCTATCCCTCCAAATGCCAAGTTTTGGACGTGTTCTTTTGTGCAACACTGATCCGACCGCAATGCCACGGCTCACCGCCATCTCTGCGTTTTTGTACATGTGTGTGTGTGTAAAATACTGAATTGTGGTCCGGTTCTCATGTTGTAGACCAGGGCGAATTGGGGAAAAAAAAATATTACTGGTTTTCTAATACTTAAATTACTGAAATAGGTAGAAAAAATTACATGAACAGAAAATATTGCACTGACAAAACCAATAAAATTGAAGGAACCAGACTTCAGAAAATAAGAAATCATATTCAAGACTTCAACGCGGTAATACCCCCTATATATAAATCATATTGAACACTGATGATATTGATACCTGGCCATATAAGTTATAACCTTGACTTCATATATAATAAAAGGCTGGGCCCCGAGTAGGATCAAGTTAGATTACTTGTTCAAGCTGGGTTATTCCAGGGGACCCACCAAAGAATTTAATGACAGGATCATCAATTATATTGACGGCAACATGATTCAACATGCAGTGAACAAGCAATTCAATCAGGCACGGCATACATACATACCTACAAGAAAATGTGGGGGGAACCCATCGCGGATTCAGTCTGTTACAGGCAAAGCATTCAATTCTATGAGCAGTCTTCTTGAATGAAAACTGTTATTTCATTACAAGCGAACAACTTTCAAGTCAACACTAAGCCATTAGTTGCTCAATTACAATTGGTATTTTGCCCAAAAATTATCGCCTGACACCAGAAGCTTGCCGACGGCAAATGGCAAGCATTATCTGTATATCATCAGTAGACCCCCAATATATTTGGGTGTAATGCTGTATATCCCATTCAATAAACTAAGCCATCTGTACATAATAAGAACCCTGGTCACAGAGCACCGTAACTTCTGTCTATGCCAAACCAATCCTTCTGTACCTTTTCACTTTTCCATTTTTAGAGGGTAACTCCAGCTTCTAATTCTGTTTTAATCACAGATGGGAGTTCAAAATCAAAACTTACCAATAACATCCAGCCCTCGTCTAATCTTTGGTTTGGGTTGGGGAGACGATCGACATCGTAGCCTGCTTTAATAAGAAAAAAGGAGAATCATACATGAAGCTCAGGGGGAAAAACTGCATGGTGCTTAGAAAATATATACTGAGAATATCGAACGTTTAAATTTTAATTGCTGTTCCGCATAAAACCAACCCCAGATACAAATAATCGGCAAGTGCACTAATTGCTTAATTACAAATAAAAGCAAACCTTCGTTTATATGATATACTAATGTATGGCAAAAGGCAACTCTATACACACAATTTTGATTAGCTGGGGCAAGCAGCAAAATGAAGACAAATCAGCTTACCTCCTGAAGAGCCAAGAGGCATCTTATTACTTGCTAAATTTTGACCAAAAGAAGCCCTTTTTTCTTGCAGGGGGGTTATCAGACGAGTCTTTGCGACTCTTTGAGCCAAAAGAAAAATGCCTCAGAAAGGTTTTCCCGGAGGAACTTCTTCCACTGGAATTCAAGCGCACCTGGGAAACTTTACATTGGTTCCCACCACTCTTGAAGTGATCAAACACAATTGAATCATCATCAGTACCACTATCCACAACTCGATTCATGGACCTCTTGTATCTAGCCTTCAAATCCATTCTAGCTCTCAAAGCTTTTTCAGATAACTTAAGAGTTTGTTTCTCACCCAAGGTACAGACTGGGCAAGTTGGATCGTACTTATTTATTTCAGGTGTCACGCTCTCCAAACATTCGGCATGATAAACATGTCCACAGACAAGAACAGCAACTACTGAAAGTTCATTACTTGCAATTATCTTTTGGGTGCTCCAAGAAGACCTCTCAATTAAAAGCTTTGAGCAAACACCACATGTATGCAGATCAGTGTGTGAAGTTGAAATCTGGCTACAGGTTCTAGCAAACTTTTCTTCATCAAATCCAAAAGATTCACTATCAAATGACCATCTTCCTCCATGGGAAGTGCCCATCGGCTCAGAAAAGCCAGGTACAGACCAGCCATCAGAAGAACCACCTGTGGAGCACCTACGTGATCCATTGCTCCAGGAAGGGAACATAGACCTTTCTTCTGAAGCAGTTAAGCTGTTTGGTGACTTGGATCCTGGGATTTGACCAGGAGAAACTTGCCGTAGTATTTGGTTTCCAGGAGAATGGCAGTGTTGCCTTGACAGGGTTGGGCTTGCTGGAGATAGGTGACATCGAGATGAAAGAAAGGAGGTTGAAGGCATTGAAAATGGTGGTTTAGAGGGGGATGTGCTTGATGCTATAGCCAATTCCGCTGACCCTTTCACCTACAATATAAATCATACATAGGATTGTCAATAGATCACAGACACCCAGCCACCTAAAAATGTAAAACAACAGAATGTCAATTCATTATTATAACCTCACCTGCTCCACACTCCCATCTATTAAGACATTCCTTGAATTAGATTGACCTGCCACATACATAAAAAACCACGTCAGAGACAAATCAACCAGTAAAGAGAATTAAAAATACCAGCCAGTAGTTTAAAAAAAACGGACCATGTATATCCCAGATCAAGATTGACATTTAGCAAAGTCCCAGAACAGAAAAGATGTCACTGAATTATAAAACCCATGTCCTGTATCTTTGAAAATGGGCAGCCTTATTCTGAGACTGTATACAAGGTAATGCTAGGGAACATGATTTACAAGGCTTCTTTTCTTATTGTTTTTTATACAAACTAGAGATCATTGTTGAACTTGTAAAGATTGAAAACTATGTTGTATCTTACCCTGGCTATATGAACACCAGCAAAACCAAACATGTTATATCTACTGACAAACTTATTACAAATTCTATTATTTTCCCCCAGAGGACAAAAATTACCCAAAAGAGAGGTACTTTCTTAGACAAGTGAAAGGATCCCATTCCTTCCCAGAAACACACTACATCAACAAAAGAAAGCAACTTCCAGCATTTTTACAAATTTTCTAATTGTCACAGATTTTAGTTCTTTTACCCCTCAACTAGGTTTCCATCAACAAAACCAATTCTCTCACCGTGCTAAAGTTCATGAGTCAATATATCTATCTACAATATAAAATCTATAGAAAACCGCATTATTCAAAAGTCATGAATAATATAGCTCACCTCATATTCTAAGAAAAATATAGGCTCACAATCTAGTTAACCTCAAATATATTTAGTCAACTTCTTTCCATGCGGCGCAAAAGGAATTATCCCACAGAAAACCAAGCCAGAGTTCCCTAATATGGCAGCCTGATCACATTACTTCAAAAGAAGTTGTCCAATTTACTGAGTATTTGTTTTCTTCCATCAATTAATTTATGCATTATGAAACACCTCATGTTTGAGAAAGTATGCCTAACAGTCCATTTATGTTATAATTTATTGTCCTATTGTATTTTATAAGTATCAATTGATTCTTCATTAGTAGCTAGCCCAATCTTAAAATACTCAAAATAGAAACAATTTATAGTTATTTTACTTTATAATTCCATTTACATTCCTGCGCTACGCGAACTTTGTAGCTTTACAGAACTATATTTTAACCACATTAGTAGCAGAGATATTTTTTTCCCTTCTGTTCATTAGCAATGCGTCCATATATCTAAGAAAATATCATAATGCGTCCAAACCTGAATGTTCGTCAAGCACATCACACTTATTTCATATTTTCAGCCCAAATTTGTGATTACCCAACATGTTAGCATTTGATCTTGTACTAAAGATAAATAGTTCAAAAATAAAAAAGACAGGTGCAAAATCTAATTCTCAGAATCCAGTCCAAGCAGGTGATAGCTTATTTAAAATCAAAAAGAAAAATTCACAAAAGTTACCTGCAGTGGAAGTCCTTGCATGTTCAGCAGTTCCTTCTGAAACTGGCGATTTTTGCTCTCTATGACCTTCATAAGTCTGCAATGATAATCCATCATCAGACTTATATGCTGAGTCGTTTTTGTCTTCTGATCCATCATTCTGGCTAACAGCATCAGAAAGCCAATTTATAGAAGCATTTTCACCAACTACACGTCTTCGATGATCCCAGCGGAAACTCCATGTCGGAGAGTAGTGATTGTTTCGATGTAAAATTTCATTAGCTGATCCACTTTGTACGGTTTTATCTGTATCTTTGGAAGCAACACAACAAACAGCACCCATTCCTAAATATGCAAATGTTATATCAACACCACTTCCAGTTTTATCAGCAGATACAAAATCTGTACCATTAACTTGTCAATACAGATTTTCCCTGGAACGGTAGTGACAGTAACATAAAATCAGTTGTAGTCTTGTAGATAATCATAATGTAACAGAAACTGCAGGAATTGAAAGTCTGAAACAAATTATCGTTGTAGTCCAAATTTTTATACAGAACAAACAACCAACCAAAACATTCATCGTTCCACAGCCAGTAGTTTTTATGGATTTGGATATAATTCCCAAACGCCTAAACAGAAAGTGGAGACCAAAAATGTTCAGAACCAAAAGAGTATGTATAGTCCATAGTGTGGGGGCAGTGAACAACACGAGTTTCAAGTGTCCTCCATTCCACAAGGATTTTTTTTGGCCAAAGATCCCAACGGATGTTTCTAGACATACATCCCAAAAGAATATTGGTAAGCGAAAACAGCTGCAAAAGCAATGCAACTCGACAGATTCATCTCCAATGAAGTGAAGACAGAGTTCAACAAGGAAGATTATGTTGAATTGAATCACAACTCTACTGCATAAATGCAAATCAACGGGGGAAACCTCATTGGAAAGCAAACATCATCGGCCAAAACAACAAATTTTGAGGAAAATTCAGAAAAGGGACATGAAACCCAATCAGTTGCTCAAAGGGAACTACGGGTGAGCAGTAATCGATAGGAAAAAAGAAACAAATAGCCCGAAATTTGAATCCATTTAAAACCCGGATCCCAAATCCATCCAGAAAACACAAAATTTACTGTCGAAACCACCAGAAAAAGAAAAATAAAAAGAAATATAAAATTTCTGTGGAAGGAGCAAAAATAAGGAGACCTTTATTTCAGGAATTCCGTAATCGATATATACTCAAGTTTCCCTCGTATATGATAGTAATACGAGTCTCTGCATACGAACAGAGAAGAGCCAGGCTGACGTGAGGAAGCCGCACCTTTCCCTAGAGAGAGAGGGCGAAGAACAAAGGAGACTGAGTCCTCTGCTACAGCAAGGGAGGGGGTAGCAGGAAGGCAAGGGTCGAAGGAATGAAAAGGCCGTTTTGGAGGGTCTTAACGGCGTTAGGAAATTTGTTGTCTTGTCGGTTCGGTTCGGTTCGGTGTTACAGTTGAACACGACCGGCCTTCATTCAGTCAGGTTCAGGTACTCATTTTTTTATTATTTAAAACTTATTTACATATGTCAAATCAAAATTAACTTTAATAACTTAAGATAATAATAACTCAGTAATTATTCACTTAGATATGGATAGAATAAATATAAAATACGTTGTACTATGCTAATATTGCTCTATTTTTCATTCACATGGCTGTATCTTTTTTTTATTAATTCTGATACATTAACACTGAGATTGAAGCAAGATGGGCATATTTTATAGGGAAATTTATTGTACAGTCCCACATAAGGGACTTATTTATCAAATGGTCCCAAGTTTTAAAATATTTATCAAATGGTCCCAGAGGTGTTGTCAATACAGCGCATGGTGTTGTCAATGCTGCGCATGGTGTTGTCACGTGACAACCCTTGACAACACCATGAGCTAAATTGACAACACCTCTGGAACCATTTGATAAATATTTTAAAACTTGGGACCATTTGATAAATAAGTCCCTTATGTGGGACCAACAGGAAATTTCCCTATTTTATAAATCTGAATCCTCTTCGTTTGATCGGTAAACAAGTCAACTAATAAAAGATCTCTGAGCGCTTAAGGTGCCTAGTTGTGTGCATGTGTGGGGTCATAATTCCTTCAATAGTTTTCACTTTGGTGGAAGATTATATTTAAAAATAAAAATCCTTGATAATAATTAATTTAAGAGTTTGTGATTAAGAATAAAACATTATATTTATATATGATTCTAAATTTAGAAAAAATTGTAGGTAATTTAAACAAAAATAATGATGATAGAACCTTGGTCAAATGACTTATGGCACATCAAAAGAGTCGTACGGTTGAGCTAATGTATGTATTCCATTTCAGACTTGAAGTACTCAAGAGGACCCACATTCCTACTATGTATAATTAATTTTTCAAAAAGTCAAAGAGTCAAAAAAAAATCAAGTTGGGCCGGGAAACGAGTATTTGACATCGTTTCTGATCTCACAATGTGTTTGTTACTGATGATGTTTGTAAAATTCAAACACACGTTCAACAGTATTTTTTCATAAAATGAGTTACTGTCCATTTGAAAAATGGTAGAGAAGTACTTTTACGTAAGCCGAGGTGAATATGTGAAGGAGATTATCTCATTTTACGAAAAAACACTGTTGAACGTGCTTTTAGGTGGTTGATAAACTTTGCCAAAAGGACACATAATCTTCTTTACATATTTACCTCAACTTACGTAAAAGTACTTATGCACCGCGTTCTCAAACGGGTCTAATATTAGTTACTAGTTAGGTATATGATAAGGGTGGTTTAGACGCCATGCCTTCACAAGTCAAAAAAGCAACTCCTTTTTTATAAAAAAAAATCAGCAAACTAATATTACACGTTTGATGGAAAACATATGATTTTTCAGCGCAAAAATGTATATTATTTTAATTTGATTCTGTCCTCCGGACACATTTCGTCATTTAGAATTTAAATGTCATAATCCACCTACTGATTTAGGTGAAATCTGAACATTTGGATCATTTTAAAATAAATGATAGTGAAGTGTCACAAAAATTTTCCAGAATAAAAAGGTAGGTAAGATGGGTCAACGTTAATAGATGGCAGAGTGGGGTTGATCATATGTGAATACAGACATATCAATATTTTTTGTTATACATAAAAGTTTAGGTGGGTTCGGCACCGGTACCCCACTAAGATCATAGCACGGCCCAAGATTTTTTGAGCACTTGCAAGGGACTTACAAAATCGCCTATCAAAGGAGCCCTCATAACAGTGGAAAGAATCGAACTCACCTTCTCACGGGAGTTGAACATGTTTCTTACCATTTGTGTCAACTCTCGTTGTCTACAGAGATATCGATATGAAGAAAAACGAAACAGGTTTGGCACCGAAACAATCAACAGATGTAGAGTTTGGTAAACGAATGAGGCCATTTATTCACTGTCCAAATCCCAAAGGAGGCCACAAGAAATGGTACTGATGCAAAGTCCAGAACCATGAGAGGCAGTGTCATTAATTTGAGCGGCTAGGCCCAACCAACCATTCTGCATTTGGCAACACGCACACAAACACACACAGATAGATATAATTATATATATATGTAACGTTGGATTTTTAATTCATGAATAATCATCGTCCTTCATTGAACCAACCAGTGAACTCTAAACATGAGCTATCCAAATCTTGTAATCTAATGGCATCACCTTCCTCTTTTAAGTCTCTGTTATAAACGTGAGGTTGTAAGTTTGTATATGAACAAGTACAATGAAGGAAAATTTATAATTAAATCCCAAATAGGAGAATTAATGAATGAAATGTTCCAAAGATTCAAAAAATTATCATAAGGTCCCAAGAGTAACTGTTG
>JANTPZ010108200.1:0-39603 GCA_025593235.1 Vachellia pachyceras | reverse complement strand
AGCGATGACGGCAGGCTTGATTATTTGGTTGAGGGTAAAATGGTAAATTGATTATTAGTTTCCCTCCCTTCCCCTTGTGAACCAAACAAAAAATCATTTCCCTCCTTTCCCTTTGACTAAACCAAACAAGGTAATCTTATACCCTTCCATCCCATCCCCTTCCCTCCTATCCATCCCCTTCCTTTCCCTTCCATCAAACCAAACACAGCCTAACTTGAACATGGGCTCATCTCAATCAATGTGCTTTGTCTTTGTAACATGATAATGCTTGAGAAAATCGAAATTATGTGTTTTGTCTTTTAAGAGAGAGGGATTGAAGAAAGAGCTTTCGTTGGGGAGTTCTAGTTGGATTTGAATGTTTTTCCAGCTCCGAGACAAGACAGGCACGTGTTCATCCATGTGGGACCCCACCCTTACATGTAAGTACATATGAATATTGTTGGGGACAAAATCGTCTTCTTTAATAAAAATATTTAAAAACTATCTTAAAAATCATCTCGAAATCTATAAAATCATCTCAGAAACCGTAACTCCTTTCTCCCAACAGATTTCTCAATCATACACTTAGAGGAAGTATTTGCCTCCCAACTGCATATGAAGTTAAAAGTTTTGTTTCGGAATAGTTAGATCAAAATCAAAAGAAAATACTTTTATTTTTTTTAAAAAAAATTGAAATGTAAATTTTTTGGGAAATTTGCAATCAGGTCCCAAATAAGAGAATTAATGAATAAAATGTTCTAAAATTCACAAAATTACCATAAGGTCCGAAGAGTAGCTATTGATGTTGTCATTATAACTTTACCAGCCTTTATTAAAAATCTCAGCAACTACTCCTGGGACCTTATGGTAATTTTATGAATCTTTGAGACTTTTTATTCATTAATTTTGATGTTTGAGATTTTATTGTAAATTTTCCAATTTTTTTAATCGTCTTTCACAACTCGTTTCTCCAAATAAAAGAATTAATGAATAAAAGGTCCCAAAGATTCACAAAATTACCATAAGGTCCGAAGAGTAGTTATTGAGGTTGTCATTAACAATCTTACCAGCCTTCATTAAGAATCTCAGCAAATACTCTTGAGATCTTATGGTAATTTTATGAATCTTTAAGATTTTTATTCATTAATTTTTATGTTTGAGATTTTATTCTAAATTTTTCAATTTTTTTTAATCGTCTTTCACAACTCGCTTCTCTCTTTTTGTCGTCTTCTCCTCAGAACTATTCGTCCCTCACCTCTGCTCTGTGTTTGTAGGGCAGGGTAAGCGCAAGGTCGTCGCCATCTAACCCATCACCTCTATATATACAGACTCCCCACAATCATATTTTCTCGCCTCATCTTTATCTCTCTCTCTCTATCTAACCTTCTCTCTCTACATATATATAAATAAATATTTGTCGTCATCACTCATCAGATACCTACTAGCTAATTAACTGAACTTGTTCTGTTAATTATTGAATCCATTAATATGCCTTCTCTCTCTGAAGCTTTCAGAGCCCACCCAGTTTACCTTCACCACAAGAACCATGACTTCCACTCTCTTCAAGAACTTCCCGATTCCTACGCATGGACTCACCTCGATGATAACCACGCCGCCGCCGCCGCAGTAGCAGTCGATGATGACGACGGCGTCGGTGTCCCTCCAGTGATCGATCTCGACGACCCCAATGCTCCTACGCTCATAGGCCATGCATGCAAGACTTGGGGTGTGTTTCAGGTGGTCAACCACGGCGTCCCTGCCGGTCTCCTTCAGGACATTGAGTCCGCCGGCAAATCCCTCTTCTCCCTCCCAACTCACCAGAAGCTCAAGGCGGCTCGCTCCCCCGACGGCGTCTCCGGCTACGGCGTCGCCCGCATCTCCTCCTTCTTTCCCAAGCTCATGTGGTCCGAAGGATTCACCATTTTTGGCTCTCCTGTCCACCATTTCCGCCAACTCTGGCCTCATGATTATACCAAATACTGGTAATTAACTTCACAATTCATATATCGTACCCATCTTCTTTCTCTTTTTACATTACCATATGACCGGATCAGATTCCAGCATTATCGAGAACATCTTTTCTTCGTTAAAACGAACTTAAATTGGTATATGTAATAGCCAAGAATTTATGGCTAGAGATTGAAAATATCATGGAATGGAAAGTACGAGGGAGATGGGTCATCGCGCGTGTGTGTATGCATATATGGGGGATATGGTGGGTTCTTTATAGTCAAATACGAGAAAAGACTTCTACTTATCTTAGATGCAAAATTTAGCAAGGATTACAAAAAATTGGGAGGAGATCATATGTGGGGCCGGCTCCTATGTGTGCAAGTAAAATCCACTTGCTTCTTTCTGTTCTTTTATATATTTATCTTTGTTCTGATGTCGTCCTTAATTCTAAGTTCTTTATCAAGCAACAGTAGTACTGTTTTGGTTTTTTTCTAACACTCCTATGTTGGTTTTTTTTTTTGGTCGATTTCCTCCAACCCCCTACACACAGCAACGTTGTCGTGGACTACGAACAAGCCATGAAAAAGCTCGCTCAAAAGCTAACATGGCTCGTCCTGGCTTCTCTGGGCATATCAAACAAAGACATCCAATGGGCTGGCCCAAAAGATGATGACGATGATGGAATGAAAGGGGCTTGTGCCGCTCTCCAGCTCAACTCTTACCCGACCTGCCCCGATCCGGATAGGGCAATGGGTCTCGCGGCTCACACCGACTCCACTATCCTCACTATTCTCCACCAAAACGCCACCAGTGGACTGCAGGTGCTGAAGGAGGGGACTGGGTGGGTCACGGTGCCGCCGCTCCCTGGTGGGCTCGTGATCAACTTGGGAGACCTGCTCCATATATTGTCGAACGGGTTGTACCCGAGTGTGATGCACCGGGTGCTGGTGAACCGGACCCGGCAGAGGCTATCGGCGGCGTACCTGTATGGGCCCCCAGCGAGTGTGAAGATATCGCCACATCCAAAGGTGGTGGGCCCGACTAGGCCCGCACTGTACCGGCCGGTGACGTGGCATGAATACCTGGGCACAAAAGCGAAGCATTTCAACGAGGCGCTGTCCTGTGTTCGGCTGTGCGCGCGCAAAAACGCCATGTTTGCCGACGGAAACGACACCCACGGTCACAAAAATAATAGCAGCGTCCAAGTTGGCTAGAAGAGGAGAATAATTAAACATAAGATGATAATAATAGGTCGTACCATTTTAAGTCTTTTTTCTTCTATTAACTCCTCTAGGCCAATTTGTTTTATATATGTGGTTAAATCATTTGTTTCTCTCCTTGCAATATTCTTACAATGGTGATTTCATTTTTAATATAATCCCCTAGCTTAAATGTTTCTAGCTGAATTTACAAAATATATTCTTTTTCATGTACTCTTGTACGTAGACATTGATAATGGATATATACTTATTAATGCATGAGTTATTCAAGAGTAGTTTTGCTTAATTTTTAAATTAAAAATTAATGTATGTCATTCAAATTTATAATTTATGTCTAAATTATTTATATTGTTCGTACATATTATATAAGCTTTCATTAGTAAGATAGCTTGCACAGTAAATTATTGCATGCGATATACCAGCGCCTCACTATTTTTTTAACCTCTGTAATACATTTAAGATAATAAGAAGTAGTAAATAATAAGAAAGGTGGAAGAGAAAAACAAGAACCTCAGGGTGTTTGGGAGAGTTATTGAAAATCAATTTTTAATCCAAATAAAAGTTTCATATGCATACTAATCAAACACGCATTCAAGATTCAAAATAGAGTTTAAATATTTATTTGTCAAACACTCATAATCAATTAAAAGAATCACTTTAGTATAAGTTGAGATAAAACTCTTCTTAAATATTTGTATCAGATTTCATAAAATCAATTTAAAAAAGTTAACACAAACCGCCATAGCCTACAATTAGAGTTTCAACTGAAGCTCGCATGGTACATCTCTTTTCGAAGTGATTAATTTCATCAAAATCAATTCACCTAATCCAAACTCTCCCTCTCACACACGCGCGCGAAGATAAGAAGGGTACATAAAATGGAGATGGAACTGTGGAGGTGAATTGGGGAGGGAGAGAAGAAAAAGGAAAAGAGGGGGAATTGGTGTATTTATAAAATTGCAGAAAGTAAAGAGAAATTGCAATTAGGCATCAAGAGAAAAAAAAGTAATGGTTAGGTTATGTTATTTCTTTAAAAAGATTAAAGAAGCTAATTAACTTATATATTTATAATTCTTTTTTAAATTAATTTATTTAACTTGATATATAAATATTTTATATGACAATTGATAATTAAGTAATTTATTTAATTTTTTTAAAAAATAAATTGATGGAGAAATGATTTTACATAAATCGATGTAAATATATAAAAAAATTATCTTATTTTATAAAAATATATTGTGAAACGGATTTTTAACTCTATAAGTCATTAATTCCACCAAAATGTGAAAGGACACGGAAGGTGACATGTTGCATGTCCCGAAGTCCCCATCCACGTACTGTTCGGTCTGTCACTCTCCCTCCTTATTTTCCTCCAACCTCACTATTTACATTCATTTCTATGGATTATGAGAAGTTTAAACGCATGTTTAATAATCTTTTTATTAAACGAGATAATCTCCTTCATATACTTATCTCGATCTGTATAAAGTTTTTTTACCGTATTTTTAAACGGGTTAATCGTATGTTTACCTACACAACTGGTGCAGCCTGTCTGGCTGGCGCCCACATTCGCTTGATAATTAGATTCAAGTCCCTACCTCCATGAGGAGCAGTGTGCGTGTGGACAGGAAAGACATTTCATTATTTACATCCCATACATGCATACCCACAATGAAACTCGTATTTAATTCACCTAAACTTCTATTTCAATAAAAAGATATTTCCTCATTTTTTTTCAATATTTAAAATTGTTAGATGTAAGCTTTATTTTCTCCAACCATGAAAAGTGTTCTGTTTGTAGAAAAACTATGAGACTGTCAAAAGTCAACAAATGGTTAGGCAATTAATACACCATCCGCTCCAGTTACTTTTAATTAATTTTGACTAGATTAAACAATAAAATTAATTAATTAATTTGAACAAATGTACTATTATTTGACTAAATAAATATCAGCACGTAACATATATCATTTTATGAATTTGGTAAATTAATTTTATGAAAAATAAAAAAAATTAAAAATAAGATAGATTGTGATATTATATTTTATTATAAATTCAACCATTAACTAATTTTTATATTATGTATTAGATCCAGTAATTTACAAAAGCCTTGTATAAATATTTTTTAAGTTGCTTCGTCGTAACTTTGCCAAACATCGGATTTGTTTAGAACAACGTTTTCAAAAGTTAAATGTACGTTTAACATTGTTTTGTCATAAAACGAGATAATCTTCTTCATATATTTACCTCATCTTATCTAAAAGTACTTCTCTATCGCGTTCCCAAACGAGCATACTATCTTTCTTGTCAATGGAAAGCGTAATAATCTGGACAATAAATTGATATTTTTATTGTTTAAATAATATATAGCATAAAAATAGGGAAATTTACTATTAGATCCTAAATAGAGAAATTAATGAATAAAATGTTTTAAATATTGGTAAAATTACCATCAGATCACAAAAGTAACTGGTTCAACGGTCATTAACAACCTCAGCAGGCGTCAATAACAACTGGACCAGCTATAATTGAGATATGATTGTAATTTTATCAATCTTTGGGACATTTTGTTCATTAATTGAATTATTTGGGACCTGATGATAAATTTCCCATCAAAATATATTCACCAAATCCTTAATTCATCCACAATATCTATAGTATTTTTTGGAGTAATTTTAACAACAAAACTTATTTGCTAATAGTTTAAGGTAGAATTGAATTTTGAAAGGTTTACCGATAAATATAATCCTTTAAAATTGTGCAATTTTAACAACTCCTTTAAATCAATTTAAACATTCATAGCTGCGTTTGGTTTGGCCGTTTGGCCAACGGACACTCTTACCGAGACAAAATTCCTCTCACATAAAGTACCTCGGAATCTGTGTCCGTTTTCCCAACGGCCTTACCAAACAAAGCCGAAAATTGTAAAATTGTAAAGAATGTTTAGATAAATTTAATATGATTGTAAAGAATATATTTTCTTAGACGAGACCTATTTATTCTCTTTATAAGGAATGTTTAGATAAATTTAATATGATTGTTAAAATTGTAAAATTTTTAAAAGATTGTATCTACCGTTGTAAACTTCAAATCTTAATTTTGTTAGACGCTATTAGCAAAAAAAATTTCATTATTAAAATTGCACATTCCGAAATATCCCCGTATCGTACACGTGTCAGTATTTAACTGAATCATTGGGTAAGTAATTTGGACATGAAACATGGGGAAATTATATATTCAATGAACTGAATCATGAGTGACGAATTGAATAATTGTCCAGCCCCCGATCCCTCTCTGTGCAAAGCCACGTGCTCCTCCTCAATGGCTGCCTCTCATAATCCACACAGCTTATGATATCTCCCTTGAATTTCTCATTTTCTATTTTTTATACTTTGATCTTTTTCAATTTTATTTTTCCTGTATACTCCTTTGGTTTGTTTTATTTATAAAGTACAGAGAGAATTTTTTTATCCTATTTATAAGTAACACAACTAAATTTTTTATATAAATGTATAAATTTACTTTTCATTTATTATTGTGTTGATTTTTTTCGTGAGGTATAATGTATATTAACTTGGGATTAAATTTAAAAATTTGTTCAATTTTAAAGCACAGTTAATGAAGTTAATTATTTATCCGTGTGAAATAAGTACAATTAATGAATTTTAAATCATGTGTCAATTCTTATCCTCATTGAATTGCTCCAGACACGTCAGAAGAATTTGAGCATATGAACGTAGGCAAGTTCCAAATATTAATTGTATATCTTCTTCTTGATTTGCATATTAATTATATTGTAACTAACTTAATCCCGTCTTTCTTAGATTATACCACATTTGGTTCTTAGTATAAGATTTAGTTAAAGATTAGATTTGATATTGTAAATATAAGATATTAATAAAATTTATTTCCCAAATTTATAATGTTTAATTTTCTTCAAAGTAACCACATTTATTGCATATATGCATCAAGGTGTTTCTAAACAAACGGTACTTATGATGCAGGATGATATTTTAGGAAAATCAACTTATATATGTTTACATATAATTAACTTAATCAATTTCTTTTTATCTATGTACACAAATTAGTTATCTAGCCTCTTGTATTAATTAGGCACCAAAGGTACTATATTTTTATTCCTAAACAGAGCTTAAAAGTCCCATGGTGTAAATAAATCAAAAATATTTCACATGATCTTCTAGATTGTTTAGTATATATAGCTAACTAACGATTAGATGAAATCAATCATCAATCGCGAAACCAATCAGTTCATAACCTTTCAATAATAATTTCCGTGTGATTTGTCATTTCACAAAAAGGCCATAGTTTAATGGTAAACAATTGTTCTCCCTCACTCATATTCTAATGATAATGAGGGCCAAATCATATTATTATATTGTTAATTAGATTATTGATGTAATAACTGATTAATAATCCAATGATCAATGAATCCTACCTTCTTATGATAATGACATTTAGGGACTACGTAACCCATATAAATTTTTAACACAATGATTAGATCCTATCGCTCTCTCCACAACCTCTTGTTGATAACAAATTAATGGTGCTTAATTATTTGATTGCCAACTACATAATCACATCTTAATCAATCATATATCGTCTTTCTTCCGAAACCTTTCTCTGCCTTTGATTTGTTATCTTTTCTTCAACTCCTATCATTTTTCTACATATACTCATCAGCTAACTACGCATATTTTATTCTAGGAGCACCTGTAAAACAATAAAAAAATATGGTTCAAATCGTGTCTAAAAACATAATCCTTACAAGTTATTCCACAACTTCTAACAAATTAAAAGGCATGGCACTTACTAAAATTAAACGAAAACTTAATGTAGAAACAGAGTAATGAAAGAGTCGAAATAGGAGTTTTGAACAAGAGCTACTTGGGGTTGGAGCTTGTTGCCCTTTAACCATGCGCAACATATCGACATGATTGTTGAGCAAGAAAATGGTAGTTAAAGAAGGCTTGACGACGATTAAAGCAACCGTTTCTATTAGACTTCATGCACTACCAGAAAAATGTCATTTAGCGACAGAAAAATTCATCATTAAATGGTTAGTTTCCTTTAGAAAATTTTCATTTAGCGACGGAAAATATTAGCGACCCTCATTTTAGCGACGAAAAATAGCTATTTAGCGACGGATTTTCCGTCGCTAAATCGCATTTTTCTAGTAGTGATGTATTCCGGATATTTTATTATCTAACCAGCAGTTAGTTTAGCTTCCCTTTATATCCATTACTGTTGGGATGCAACTGAGTTAGTTCTCCACCTTAGGAATAATGCAACTTGCTTCTGTTACAGTGTAACTAAATTTGTTATTTAGTTAAGTTCCAGTCACGTGGCAAGTTGGAACCAATTGTCCTTCACTCCTGTATATATGTACACATGTCACAAACAGGAATAAACAGTACACTCTTTACAAATCTCCAGATGCCTCGACTGCATCTTTTTCCTTTTGCTTTCTTCACGCTTCTGGTCTAATCTCTGCAAGAAGACTTTTGCAACATGGTATCAAAGCGATAGTCTACTCTTCAAATGGCAGACTCATCTTCCTCCTCCGCCTCTTCCGTTGTTACCTATACCATTCAAAATCCCTCCAACCCATATTATATCCACCCAAACGAAAATCCTTCTCTGGTATTGGTGTCCCCCAATCCTCGTCGGTACAAACTATCATACTTGGTCTCGTGCCATGAAAATGGTCCTTCAATCCAAAAACAAGTTCCAGTTGTTGATGGCACTATTTCTGCTCCGGCTGTGAGTGATCCTTTATTCCCTATATGGGAACGGTGCAACACGATGGTGGTAGCTTGGCTCATGCGTTCGATTTCCGTCACCATAGCTCAGAGCATCCTGTGGATTTACCGTGCCTTTGACATCTGGAATGATCTTTGGAGCTTTTTTGCACAGTGTGACATCTTCCGCATAGCTGATTTACTAGACAAGCTTCTTTCTCTTCGACAAGGCGATCTGTGTGTAAGTGACTACTACACCAAGCTTAAGACCATTTGGGATGAGTTGCTCAACCTTCGTCCACCTCCCGTGTGTAGCTGCACAAGTATCAGCAGCAGGACTGCATGATTCGGTTTCTAAAGGGCCTCAATGATAGATTTTCTACAGTCCAATCACAAATCATGCTTCTCGATCCTCTTCCATCTATTCATCGCGTATTCTCCTTAGTCTCTCAACAAGAACGCGAGATGAGACTCATTCCTACCCCACATGATAGTGCCATATATTCTTCTTGCTAAGTCTGGTAGATCACCCTCTTTCAAAGGATCTGAGTGGAACAGTCACAAACAATGCACCTACTGTGGCAAATCTCGTCATACCATCGAGACATGCTATAAGAAGCACGGCTATCCCCCTGGTTTCAAGCCTCGTCATACCACCACTGTCAACAATGTATCTTAGGTTGCTTCGGAGCCAGACAATCCACCTGTTCAAGTTTTTGATTCACAGCATCATAGTAGGACGCCACACCTCGGTTTCACAGCTGCACAGTATAAAACCTTGCTCCAAATGGTTCAGCGAGAAACTTCATCTCCTTCAATTCATACTCTAAATAACGTTACCTCAGTTAATTGCTCCACCATTCCAATTCTCAGCTCCTGGATATTAGATACAGGTGCCACCGATCACATTTGGTCCATCTCCTCATACTTCCTCTCTCTTACACCAATCTCACCTATTTCTATCCATCTGCCTAATGGTTCTGTTGTCCATGCAGCATACTCTGGTTCAGTACGAGTTTCTGCTTCCCTTGTTCTTCACCATGTTCTTTTTATTCGTCATTTCAGTTTTCACATCATTTCTGTTTCCAAACTCACTCGTTCTCTTTTTTGTTGTGCCATATTTCAAAGCAAATTTTGCTTCCTGATGACCCTACCACGATGGAAAATGATTGGTTTAGCTAAAGAAAGGGAAGGGTTATATTTCCTCCCTCATGCATTAACTACTCGCTGTCTGGTTACTACATCCAACATCCCAGCCTCTTCACCATCTGCTGCACCCTTTGATCTCTGGCACTTTAGGCTAGGACATCTTTCTCATTATGTTCTTCGACATGTTAAGCATTTACATCCATATGTTGCTGTCAATAAATCATTTGACCATTGTGATTCTTGTCATTTTCTAAGCATAAACATCTCCCGTTCCCGTTGAGTCAATCTCATTATAATAAGAATTTTTCTTTGTTGTACGTTGACATTTGGGGTCCTTACCACATTACATCTGTCCATGGCCATAAATACTTCCTCACAATCGTAGATGATTGTTCCCGTTACACATGGGTCTTCTTCTTGCATAACAAAAGTGAAACTCGCCAGGCACTCCAAAATTTCATTGACTTTGCTCAAACACAATTTAATACTATTGTTCAAGCCATCAGAACCGATAATGGGGCTGAATTTTGCATGCATGACTACTTTGCCTCCAAAGACATCTTACATCAAACATCTTGTGTGGACACACCTCAGCAGAATAGTATAGTCGAGAGGAAACACCAACACATATTAAATGTGGCTTGTTCCCACTGTTCCAATCCAATTTACCTAAACTATATTGGACCTATGCAGTTAGTCATGCTGTCCATCTCATCAATCGGTTACCCACACCCTTTCTCAACCATATGTCTCCATATTTCATTTTACATCAGGTTCATCCAGACTTATCTACTCTCAGAGTATTTGGCTTATTGTGTTTTACTTCCACACTTACTCACAATCGTACCAAACTTGACCCTCGAGCTCGTAAATGTGTCTTCATTAGATATAAACCTGGTGTTAAGGGTTTTGTTCTCTTAGACCTTGCTTCTTGTTCCATTATTGTATCACGTGATGTCCAATTTCATGAGCACATATTTCCCTTTATTTCTGTTACTTCCTATCTCAGCAGTTCCCCACAACCTTCTTTGCCTCAAGAGTTTTCCCCTCTTGACTTCCCTATAGACCTTCCATTTGATCAATCAGCTGCAGCTCCTTCTCCTGTCACTCAGCAACATGCAGCTCCTTCTCCTGTCACTTAGCAACCACCTGCCCCACGACAGTCAACCAGACAGCGCCAGCCACCATCTTACCTGAGGGATTATCATCATGCCCTCCTTTCCTCTACTGAACCATCATTTTCCACTGGTAGAGGTACCTCTCCTCATTCCTTGAACCTTGTTATTTCTTATAACCATCTCTCTCCCTCATATAAGTGCTACTGTCTATCCATTTCTTCTATTTTTGAACCAAAAACATACAACCAAGCTATACAACATGAGATTTGGCGCACTGCTATGGCTGCTGAAATATCAGCACTTGAGCAAAACAACACCTGGTCACTCACCCCCTTGCCCCCTGGTAAGTCTGTTGTGGGGTGTAAGTGGGTTTACAAAAACAAATACCGTGCTGATGGGACATTAAAACGAGCCAAGGCAAGGTTGGTTGCTAAAGGATACACTCAGGTTGAAGGAGTGTACTATTTCGATACTTTTTCCCCTGTGGCAAAGCTCACTATTGTTCGCTTGTTATTATCTTTGACATCTGCAAAACAGTGGCATCTTCAACAGCTTGATGTCAACAATGCATTCCTGCATGGTGACCTTGATGAAGATGTGTATATGGTACTACCTCCTGGCTTTAATTCTCCCTCTCCTAATATGATATGCAAGCTCCACAAGTCCCTCTACAGCCTTAAACAAGCCAGCAGACAATGGCACTCCAAGCTTTCTGCTGCATTGTTATCTTATGGTTATAATCAATTTCAATCTGACCACTCCTTGTTTTTGCGTGGTTTTGGTACTTCTTTCACTGCTTTGTTGGTATATGTCGATGATATCCTGTTGACAGGCACAGACCTTGACGAAATTATGCGTGTCAAGTCTCTCCTTGACTCTGCCTTCAGAATCAAGGATCTAGGCAACCTTAAATTTTTTTTGGGCCTTGAAGTTGCCCGTTCCAAGCAGGGACTCTCCATCCACCAACGAAAATTCACACTGGATATCTTGGAAGAGTTTGGCTTCTTAGGAAGCAAGCCTCTCAAAACACCAATGGCCTGTAATACAAAGCTTTCCAAGGATTCAGGACAGCCTTTGCTTGATGGGACTCGCTATAGGACCTTGATTGGCCGTCTTATTTACCTCACAAATACAAGGCCTGACACTTCTTATGCTGTATAGCAACTTAGCCAATTCATGTCATCTCCCACTGATGTACATTTGAAAGCTGCCCACCGTGTGCTTCGTTATTTGAAGTCCTCTCCTGGTCATAGCATTTTCCTTTCTTCTACTTCAGATTTTCGCCTCAAAGGTTTCAATGACTCTGACTGGGCAGGTTGTCTGGACTCCCGTCGCTCCACAACTGGCTATTGTGTTTTTTTAGGCTCTTCTCTTGTTTCATGGAAATTCAAGAAACAAAACACAGTCTCAAGGTCCTCATCTGAAGCTGAATATCGTGCTTTGGCCTCCCTCACATGTGAACTTCAATGGCTACTCTACTTATTGCGTGATCTGCACATTTCTCATTCTGCTCCTGTTCTTGTGTACTGTGATAATTAGTCTGCAAGTCATATTGCTGCTAATCCCACGTTCCACGAGTGCACTAAGCACATAGAAATAGATTGCCATATTGTATGTGAGAAGCTTCATGCTAACATTCTCCATCTGTTGCCAATTCATTCTAAGGATCAAGCTACTGACATCTTCACCAAGGCACTAGATCCTGCTCCCTTTTTCCGACTTATATCCAAGCTACGACTACATAATCTGTACTCTCCAGCTTGAGGGAGGGTATTAGACTTCATGTATTCCGGATATTTTATTATCTAACCAGCAGTTAGTTTAGTTTCCCTTTATTTCCATTACCGTTGGGATGCAACTGAGTTAGTTCTCCACTTTAGGAATAATGCAACTTGCTTCTGTTATAGTGTAACTAAATTTTTATTCAGTTAAGTTCCAGTCAAGTGGCAAGTTGGAACCAGTTGTCCTTCACTCCTGTATATGTATACATGTGACAAACAGGAATAAACAATACACTCTTTACAAATCTCCAGATGCCTCGACTGCATCTTTTTCCTTTTCCTTTCTTCACGCTTCTGGTCTAATCTCTACAAGAAAACTTTTGCAACAGTTTCAAAACATTTCTAAAAACATTAAAACTCCAAGAGAGTCTGTTTTAAAACTTCTCTTCTTAGCACTTTAATTACTATCTCAAGCTCGCATCTTGAGTGATACGTAATTTTAATAGTATTTGAGCTGGACAAAATATGAGTTGCTTGGAGTATTATCAAACCGGGGCAAAAAAAAAAACAGTGGTTGACAACAAAATATATATAGAAAAGGCAGGAGTCTTGTGTTACTGTGGTACATGTATACGAAGATTAAGGTGCCTTTCGTACCTATAGGACAAAAGCTGAGGTATATATATGTCTGCTTTTGTTGGAAAAAATGTCTGTTTTTAAAAGGAATCCATCATATATGGAGAGTCACGTCCGAGAATGATTGAACTGAACTAAATACATTGAAACTAAACTGATGTCTCAAATCGAAGGACAGAGATAAATCTCTCAACTTGGAACTAATAATTGCATGGCCAAACCAAATTAAATAACCCTCGCTCTGATGTGTGTGTATGTGGTGAAGCATTCGAAGTTGTGTCTCAATATGGACTGTGAATATTTTTGGATGAAAAGTTGAGGAATCGATTGCTTCTTTCATCTGATCTGACACAGTGGTTGCTAGCTTCCTTCCAATGAATCCAGATGGATGAATCGTCATTCTGGTTCAAGTGTTTCAATCAAATATCAGAATCAAACCCCAGCTTGTTTTAATCGATCTATAGGGTCCAGAAAGAAATCGAACCAATCTCAATCAATCACATCAATCAAACTTTTTTTTTGTATAAATAAAACCTTGGATTTTGCGTTCACATGCATAATTATTAGTGAATGAGATGTTTTAATAATTACTAATTGATGTACGTGTGGGAAGATCAAAGTCAATCCACTTTGAGAGAGACTGAGAGGCTTTTGTTTGTTTGCAACCGCACGAGCAATGTCCATCTCCATATCAAGATTTGCTTTCAAATTTGTTAGTGGCTGCTCCAAGATTCTGATTAGACTCCATCATATATGGAGAAAAAAAATATGTCTGTTTTTAGAGGAATCCATCAGATATGGAGAGTCACGTCCGAGAATGATTGAACTGAACTAAATACATTGAAACTAAACTTATGTCTCAAATCAAAGGACAGAGATAAATCTCTCAAATTGGAACTAACAATTGCATGGCCAAACCAAATTAAAAACCCTCGCTCTGATGTGTGTGTATGTGGTGAAGCATTCGAAGTTGTGTCTCAATATGGACTCAATATTTTTGGATGAAAAGTTGAGGAATCGATCCCTTCTTTGATCTGATCTGACACAGTGGTTGCTAGTTTCCTTCAATGAATCCAGATGGATGAATCGTCATTCTGGTTCAAGTGTCAAATATCAGAACCAAACCCCAGCTTGTTTCAATCGATCTATATAGGGTCCAGAAAGAAATCGAACCGATCTCAATCAATCACATCAAACTTTTTTTGTATAAATAAAACCTTGGATTTTGCGTTCACATGCATAATTATTAGTGAATGAGATGTTTTAACAATTACTAATTGATGTATGTGGGAAGATCAAAGCCAGTTCGTTTTGTGAGAGACTGAGAGGCTTTTGTTTGTTTGCAACCGCACGAGCAATAAGTCCATCTCCAATCAAGATTTGCTTTCAAATTTGTTAGTGGCTGCTACAAGATTCTGATTAGACTCAATGAAATTACATATATAATACTTTTTATTGTGTGTTGATTAAAGGTTATTCTTGATACTTGACCCTTTTTAACCTTCGAGTTTGCAGGCGTCATTTAAATTTTGAGTCTACATGTACTTATAATTTTAAACATTAAATAATGGGTAATATACTTAAAAAAAGCAAATCATAATTTAAATTTAAACTTTTGATGGTTATGATCTGTTTCAAAAAGCATTGGGAAAGCATTCATGTTCACGTAAGTTGAGGTAAAACTCCTATCACATGGTTACTCAATGGATTATAAATCAAGTTGAAAAAATGACTTCTACTGCTAATCAAAACAATCACAATATATTTGAAAACAAGCCACAAATATAAGCATGTTTGACGGTCATCTAAAAAAACTAATTAAATATTAATTTCAAATGTTCAACTATTGCTTTCAGAAAACCATCAAATAACTAAATTTTTTTTGTAAAATCTTTTAAAATACAACTATTTGACAGTTTCTAAAAAACTCAAATATTTTTCCTTACTAATGTTAGCTGTTAATCCTTAACCTCAGCCTCACGTTAATCCTTAAATATTTTTCCATACTCATACTTGTAACCGACACAGGAATATATGAAGCATTAAGTCTGTCTAATTCTATAGTAGAGTTGGTTACTACTAAATCTGCAACCGTCAATATATGATAAAAATCTAGCTAGGAGTCAACTAAACATTAATCCTCTACATGCACATGTGTCTGCTTGAAACATCAATTTTAATTATCACCATCAATTATGAAAAAGAGGATTATGATTTTTTTTGTTTGGATGCAGCGCACGAGTCTTGTAAGGATTTGCTGGCATGGCAAATTTGGTGAATAGCTGTTTATGATATATATATATATATATATATATATATATGCTTTTTGGATTTGGATGTGACTGAAAGGATCGTGTTTGAGAGAAGTCTCAACCTCCTCTACGCTATATATCCATATCATATATAATATGTATAGGGTTGATAAAATTATTCCAAGAAGATTATATGTATCATATATAGATATGGATGCAATCATTTTCTGTTATGTTTTGGTTTTTTGTGTTTGGTTCTCTGCTACTTTTAGATTCTCCTTTTACTATTCATATGTTTGAATTTATGTGTATGATAGTTCAGTTGGAATATTATATACCACCCTTTTCGATTACTTATTACTATCCCGCTGATTTAGGTGGTTCTCTTCTCCTGAAACGTTGCCCTAATAAAGATGAGAAATATACGTGGTTGTGATGTAAGTTAGATTTTTCTACAAATTATTTTCATGACATAATTTTTAATATTTTTAGGTGAAATCATATATAACTCTTGAATTTGATGTTATGTATAAATAACCTTCCTAAACTTTAAATGTATACAATGAATTAATCCTCCAAAACTCTTACATTGTGTAACAAATGTCTGGTAACTAATTAAATTTGATTGTTCCTATATTGTTGAAAGAGTATGAATTTGGGTAGTTAAAAAAATGATAAATATAGGAAATAAATTGAATTGATGTCCTATATTTATTTAGAACGAAACCCTCCAATTAACTCCAACATAATCAGAGGAGTATAATTTGAGGGGTTTATTTGTATAACTCAGGTTATACACTATATCCATATGGAGTTGAAAGTTTGAGTGGGTTTGTTATTAGGTTTTAAAAGTTAAAAGGAGATTACTTATATGTGCATGCTTTAAGATTTAAAAAGAATCTTGAATAATTCATCCTATATTCTTTCATTATTTTTTTTCTTCTCAGCTTCTTTTTCATGAAAAATATCAGCTCCAGATCGAGACTATGGATATATAAGCCAGAGACCATACCTCAGCAAAGATCAAATACCAGAGACTAGGAATTAATAACCATATTGTAAAGAACAAAACTGGTATGGCACATAATCGATCTGTTATACGTATATACCAGTGCTCCAATCTGGTGTCTGGCTGCAGAACTCACAAGCCAAACGTGTCTTTTCTTGTTTTGGATATACGACGAACCAAACACAGGACCACTCGATCTAGCCATTCTCCCACCTCAAAGACGAAGAATGTATAATATCCACAGCTGAAGCACAGAGACAAAGGTGGCGATTGAATGCATGGCAAAAACTTGTTACACACAAAACCACTATTTAAAAATTTTTCCTTGGTATATGGTAACTAGCGTTTTCACAACTTGGGAAAATCCCTTTTTTCTTCTACTTTTTGCTAGCTGCTCTATCAGAATGAGGAAATAAAACATGAAACATATGATTTTTGTGACGCTTCATATATCCCTTTTTAATATTTTTACATTATGGGGTTTCAATCTTGGCCATGATGCACATGGTTCTCTATATATTGAACAGATCCACACACCAACAGGTCACAACCTCATGAAATATTAGGAATAATAAGAAAAAGTCCGACATCCAAGTAATGTTTAGATAAGAATTGAAAAAGCGACTTTTATGTCAACTAACTTTTATGAAAGGAAGTTGGCGCATAGAAGTATGTCAACTAACTTTTGTGAATGGAAGCTGACATATACAAGTCAATTAGTATAATGTAACTTATATTTGGATTAATTTTTATTTGAGAAAAGTCTGTTTATTTAAAAGATATATTTGAAATTCAATATCAGAAGTTTAAATCTAGAGAAAGGTTAACTAGAAGATAAAAAAAAATTGCTTTAAAATAAAAGGCACTTGAAAGCTAGATATCAAATAGCCACATCCGGAATCCAAACAAAAATATTAGTTTAAAATGCTTTAAGCCTAAAAGCTACCCTGAGATGGTCCAAACGTCATCCAACCAAATGATCAGGTAAATCAGATCAAATTGGCTTCAATCCATTTTTATACTAACATAAATCTAATAATATATTGTGGCTGTTGACATGAGAACAATATTTAACATTGACAAGTTAACAAATACAAAACCTGCTGTAATGTGTTTATATGAATTAGCAATAGAGAAAGGAACTAAGTAGCCTATATATACAAGGGAATGTACGACGATCATGCATACGTATCGGGGAGGTTTATCTATCGCCTTTGGAAGTTGAAAATCTTAATTGAGATTGCAAATATAAATGCAAAGAGCACTGCGAATCCAACAACAACAACAGCACAAATTCCTACGAAATCATGTCTGAAACCAAAATAATGTCTTAGAAACTCTTGCACTGTCTGATTATTCGATGTCATTGTGGTTGTTATGTCTCCAAACTGTGATGCAACTAATCCATATAGAGTCCACGCCACAGGACTTGCCCAGTAGTACCATCTCCACCATACAGGAATGCTCTGTAATAAAAGAATTATTGCAACATATTAGGAAAAGCAACATAGCATGCATCAACATATAATGGTCAATTATGGCACTCTATTCAATCTTTAATATAAGAGCTAAATATCTAATTTACGAATATTAAGGAAATCAGTTATTTGCATCAAACTTATGTTGTTTTCTCTAAATATCATTTTTAATTATATGTATTGTAACTAGTGTTTGATGAAAATCTCCCTTACTATGTGTAATCAATAGGGATGTTAAATATAAATTTGGAAGGCAAAGTAGATTGAAGTATTATATTTATGACTGGAGGTTAGTATCACTTACAGGTTCTGGGATGATGAAACCTGAGAAGAGATTCCAGATTCCATAAAATGCAGCAGCAACAATTGAGGCAACATGGTAATTAGGAGTGACAGCCACAGCCATCATTCCATAGAATGTGAAGTACAGCAATGTGAAGTACATGAAAAACAAGTACCAAAAGAATTTCTCAACACTCCATTCAAATCCAATCATTGCATAAACTATGGCACCATATGTCACAGCTTGAACAAGAATATAAGGTAGCTCTATTATGACCTGCATCACCAGAAAAGCTTATTTGCTTTTAGTATATGAGACACAACAAACCAAGCTAAGCAAGTGATTCAAATTTCAAAGGTGACCCAGTGCACAAAGCTTCCATTAACTTTTTTTTCAGAATTTGAACCCATCACCTCCAAATCACATGGCATCAACTTTACCGTTATTCCAAGGTTCACCCTCAAAATGATTCAAACCTATTAAAAAAAATTAGTTACCTGTGCAAATGCATAAGGTAATGCTGAGTACATTCCAGCAGCTCTTTCTCTGTAGAAAACAGTTCTTTCAATTGCTACCACTGGCTGTACAGAAGCAGCATTCTGAACACCAAGGAACAGAACGGCGGTGTACATCGAACCCATCGCGTTAAATAGGTCCTGATTCTTTGAGCTGTGAGTGTAACAACAAAGAAATATCAGAATAGGAGGGGATGAAAACAAATTTGAATAAATAGCAACTCTCCAAAACATGAAAGATATACTAATAGAAGACTCACGTTTTAGATCCAAGGTCCCAAAATATTGTTCCAAACATCAAGGCTATAATAGTAGTGAAGAGAAACCTCACAGCAGTATAAGGTGGATTTCGCCAATAGGACCAACATTGTTTCCATAAACAAGCCAAGCATTGGTTAAAAAAAGATTGTGAGTATTGAGTGGCGAAATGAAGATCCTTAGAACCAAGAGCCGGCTTGCCCAGTTCTTCTATAAGTTGTTTGTTTCTCCTGCATCCATCAATAGGATTTTAGTTCATTTTTAAGAATCCATCACAAAACGTATCGTACAAGATAAGTTTCTGTCTGTTTATCTTAGGTTTACCTATATAATTCAGATTTTTTGTATATCTCAGTAAAATCAACACCCAAAGAAAGTTCTTGAGCTGAACTTGTAACTTCCAGCATCCATGTTGCTGGATTATACCCATCTTTGATTTTACTAACCCCTTCCATACTCTGTGAACAAAAACAGTAAATCAGGATATGCTGTGATTATATACTCAAACAAACATGAATTTAAGATAAACCCTGCGATTATTACCTCAAAATACTCGATCAGTTTGCTAGAATGACGGCCCAAGGGACCAACATAGATTTCTTGGCCCCCACGTTTCATGAGGAAAAGCTGTGATCACAATATATAGAGTTCAATACTCTGGTGAAGAATGAAATGAAGCTACGCAAATTTTGTTGGTGAAGTAATGAAAATCTCATTTCTCACCTCATCAAAAGATTCAAATATGTCAATGCTTGGCTGATGGATGGTGCAAACAACTGTTCTGCCGGTATCCACCGTGTTCCGAACCGTTCTCATAACAATGGCAGCAGCTCTTGCGTCTAATCCAGATGTAGGTTCATCCATGAAGATTATTGAAGGATTAGCCACTAGCTCAACCGCAATAGTTAGCCTTTTGCGTTGTTCAGTTGAAAGACCATCCACACCAGGTAAACCTACTAGTGAGTTCCTCAATGGTTCTAACTCCACAAGTTCCATGACTTCCTCAATGAATATCTATAACAGTTAACCAGATAATCAACCTCAAACTAAAAGAAAAAAATGGGAAAAATTATATTAGGCATGTAACTTTAGGTGCTTTACCTTTCTGGTTTTGAAATCGATTTCAGGAGGTAAACGAAGCCATGCTGAGAAGAGCAAGGATTCATAGACAGTAACATGTGGTGAGTGGATGTCATTCTGCTCACAGTATCCAGAAACTCTAGCAAAAGTTTCTTGCTTTTTAGGGTATCCAGAGATTTTAATGTTACCATCACTGTACCCACCAGTTTTTCTACCAGCTAGAACATCCATTAAAGTAGTTTTACCAGCTCCACTAACGCCCATTAGTGCGGTGAGAACACCGGGCCGAAATGCTCCACTCACACCTTGCAGAAGCACCAACCTATCCTCAGTCACACCTTGTTCTTTCATTTCCTGCCAATTGAATTCGAAAGAATTAAAATCTATTTTAGCCCTATAGTTAAAGCAAGACCTTGTTATGAATCCACAAGATGTAATCGAGTAGATTTGGTCTACCAAGGAGCCAATCACAAGCAAGCTAGTAAGCACATTAGAGATAAATACCACTGGAACTGTGTATGATATGATTAGAACTTTGAAGATATATACCACTAAATTGAGCTCACTTCAGACTTTTTTTGTAAAACCTGTTCTTAAATTATAACTTTGAAAGTAACTAACCTGTGGCATGTCAACTGAGTATGTAATTTCGTTAAAGGTGATAGAATGTGGTTCAAAAGGAAGAATCATTCCTCGTTTCCTCCTATCTCGACTACAACTCATTGAACTCTCTGCAAGAGATGGGGAAAAAACAGCATGAGGTCAAGGCATACTACAAACTACAAAGAAAATCCTTCATATGTGTTTGCTAAAACTGATATAGATGTCTTGAAAAGGATTGCCTCTAGTAAAAAGATACACATGCTTGGAAAAAAGGGGAAAAAGTGATATAGATGAAGCCAATTACCTATGCATGATAATTCAGCTCCTTCTTGGGTCTTGCCAATAGATGCATTCTTGTGTTCTGGTTCTTTGGGTATTGCCGCATTTGGCTTTCCAAAAGCTACATTATCATGAAAATTTATCAATTAACAATATGATTTAGTGAATGAAACTCAAGGAATGGAATTTGAAGATAAGATGCTCACGATTGAGGCAGCTGAGAGCAACAGCAAACATGATGTTGAAAAGAAACATAAATCCAAACAATGCACCAGCCCCTATCCAGTACCAATACGCATGTGTGAAAAACCCACGAGACTTCAGAACTTGAATTCCCAATGGAACAGTTGACTTTGGGAGGGTCTGTATTACAAAGAAGATAAGTTAATTAAGCCAGATATATTTCATGGCCTAAAAAAAGTACTACCTCCAATCCTTCTTAACATAAAACACAGTTGACTAACTTAGAGAGAATAAGAAAGTTAAATGAATTACTTAATTATAGTATATGTTACATGATCTTTTTGAAATACTTATTTATATTATTATATATGGGTGATCAAGGACCAGACCAGACAGGATTAGAGCCCAACCCAAGGTCTGGTCTTATGTAGACATCGAGCCGGATAAGACAGCCTAATGTCTGGTCCGATCCAGCTTCAGCCCAAGGTTAGGCTGGATCGAACTTGGTCCAACGGACTACTTGGGCTCTCTCTATCTTTTTATTTTTTCTCCATTTTTTAACAGTTTCACCTATTCTTTCCTCCTGCCCTCAGTCAAACACGTCACCTCAATTTGGGTCCCACTATCTCACATTATCCTCTCCTCACTCCTCCTTTTCAAATAGTCCCATTACTTCTCCACTTTCCACGCCACCACAATCCCTCAATCTTCTCTCACCACATGACAAAGGCTATTTTTTTAAAAAAAATAAATAAATAAATTCGAATTAGACTGGGTTAGAGTATTAGACCACTTGGTCTTAGGACTCGATCCCCTATTCGGTCCAGCCCAAAGAGTTTGGTTCAGTTGGTCCAGTTTTGCTTCGGACCAACATTTTTGAACCAGACCAGGTCATACCGGATCATCGGGTTTTTGCTCAACCCTAAGATTATATATCGGTTTACAAGTCGGAAAAAGTGATTTGGAGAAAAAAGATAAATATAAATAGTTTATTATAATATATTTAGCTTCTTTAATCTTCCCAAATTAGTCAACTAGATGTTATATAAGACCAGAGGTAGGGTATTAGATGTTTCAAAAGTTTCTAGTTGAAAAAGTATTACGTGGTCCCAACTTTTCCCAAGGAATTCATTGACCACTATTGCATTTTGCCCATACATTAAAGGTGAAATCCAGTATCCCCAAATCCACCAGGGCTTGATATTCTCTGTTTCATTGGCAAATGAAAGAAAATAAACACTGCATAAGATTCCCATTTTAAAGTGAAAGATCTAAACTTGAAAACATTTTATAGGCCTATTTTTCACCTCTTGAAAGAATGAAGCCACTCAATCCGAAAAGTGTGAGCAGTGTGAAGGACCCAAATGTGTTAGCCACAATCATGTTCCTACCAAGTGCTGCAATGGTTCTGAACAATCCAGAAGCCATTTGGTTAACCAGCAACAGAAGAAGGTATTGCTTCAACAATCTGCATCATGAATATGAAAAATCCTCACATCATATTTTAAGATGTTAATAAAATGCAGAAGTTATTTGAGGCTATTAGTCCAAATAAAAAAGGTTAATATTATTTTCGGTCTCTTGAGCCTGCATGAATTTTGGTTTTGGTCTCTATAGTTTCATGAGGACTTGGATGTTTAATAGCATTAATTAACACTGTTTAGTATAGAGACTAAAGGCAAAATCTTTTGGTCCCTATATTTTTAACCAATTTTGATTTTAGTCCTTATACTTTTAACAAACTTTTCTTTTGGTTTCTATACTTAACGGTATTAATTAATACCGTTAAACATTTAAGTTCTTATGAACTATAAGGATCAAAACCATAGGTTTGAAACTTCAGGGACCAAAAAGAAAAAAATTCATGCAAGCTTAACCCAAAATGATATTGACCCATAAGAAAACGAAGGAAGCTTGTTTACCTGCTAACATCTGGATCAAATCCAATTACATAGTAAGTAAGAAATACCCAGACAGCAACTTCTATAAACGTGATAGGGATTTTGAGGATCCATGTGGGAATTGCATAAGCCCATGAAGGATAAAATAGGAGGTCTCGTTGCTTGTAAAAAACAGGTAGCTTTGCTATGGTCATAGAAAGCTCAGACATCCCATTGAACATGATCATAGTTAATGTGAAAAACAGAGCTCCTGCATAAACTCCACCATGATTCACAGAATCTCTGTGCATCTCAGTTCTCAGGAAAAGTGTCATGGTTATGAATGCAATGATGGCCAGCTGAATAACACCAAGAGAAATATCACAAGTCAAAACCATGTGTGCAAACATAAGAGTGCACAGAAAAAACTAGAAAAGAAACATTTTTTTCTTTTTATGCTAAGAAACCATATATGGAAAAGGATATGGTACAAGACAGGATAAGGCTATGGTTCACATTTAGCCTAGAAATTTTCACTCAGGATCCTGTAAGTTTCAAAATGAGTAATATTTTCCTATTTCATTAAAAATTGACATTGATCACATTTTTTACAGTAACGAGCAACATTGCTCCATTATGAAACTTCAAGGGTAACATTCTTCTGACACATTTTTTGGGCAAATTTGCATCTTAACTTTATAAGAAAAAATGAGCAAAGAGACTGGATATAAGGCAACAAGCAAGACATGTATGGTTCTGACAAAAAAAATGGCAGCAACCTACCTGGCATGTTTTGAAGATGTAAACAAATGAATTCCTCTTCATAAGCAAATACTCTCTTGAGAAGTTAGCCTTCAGAAGTTCCTTCTTGTTAACACCATATTTCTTAGTGGTTAATGCAGCTGGGTGGTTCTTTGACTTGTCAAATGGGTTTGAAAGTTCATTCCCAATTCTCCGACCAATAGGAAATGATTGAAATGCTTCAGCAAATTGAGTCACAGTTACAAAGTGGTATGGTTCATCCCTACACACCCAATATTGCTCTTGATCTTTCCTTGAAGTTACCTATAGCAAAAGATCTCAGATATTTGCATTCCCACTGCACATAAAGCTGCAATAACAACAATAACAAAAAAAAAAAGGAAACAGGAGATGAACTTTAACTCACTTCTTGAAGGAAATCTGCTACACCTTTCCTTGCAGGACATCTAAAACCCATCGATTCAAAAAAGTCAAGAACATATTCACGTGGTCCTTGGTATACTATTTGGCCATCAGAGATTAAAATAATATCATCAAAGAGATCATAAGTCTCTGGTGCTGGCTGAAGCAAAGAAATAACTGCGGTACCATCAAGAATGTGAATGTACTGCCTCAGACAATTTACAATCTGATACGTTGTGGAGCTGTCCAAACCAGTGGATATTTCATCCATGAACAAAGCTTTTGCTGGTCCAACCAGCATCTCCCCTGTGGTCACACGCTTCCTCTGTCCCCCAGAAATCCCTCGCAACATATCATTGCCCACCATTGTATCAGCACAGATATCCAACCCCAAGACCTGGATGATTACAAAGTATATTCCCTGTGGTTGTTAGATAATGTTGACGTTCTTCACTTGAGAATGAAGCTTTTGAGTTGAAAAAGTTGTTGACATGGAATCAAAGACCCCATTTTCTTCATTAAAATCAATGTTTTCAAGTCTCCACCTGACATCTTACTCATTTTGTTAGTTTTTTATAAGCAACAACCACCCAATTTACATAAAGTGAAATGTTGATTAAGATTGGTTAAAAGCAATAAATATGTAATTTTTTGCCAAATATAGCCGTATTTATGAAGATGCTGAGTATGTGAGAGAATGAATGGAAAAAGAGATGAGAGAGAATAAGTGGGAAAAATATAGAGGGAGGCATATGATTAATAAGGGGTAAAAATGGAAAAAATGTATTTAATTTTTAAACAATGCGAAGCTGTTACTTATATTTATGACTAGCCCTATAAGAGAACATGTTGCATATAAATAGGATTGGTGGGAGCAATTGTTAAGCTTTTGTGCTGAACTATTGAGTTGAAATGGTATCTAAAAAGTAAATCTTAATAAATGCTAAAGTAACAGATCCTGATAGTAGTTTTACCTTTAATACATAATCTGTTACCAGGCTTGCATCTTGACCTTCAGTTGCTGTTGCCTGGTATATAAGAGATCCCAATGAGATGCAAGGATATTATACTACCTCCCAACCTAAATATAAGACTACGAACAAGGTATTATATCTAGGACTGGTGGAAGTATCATTTTAAAACATAGTTTCAATGTCATGAAGATTGATATTGGCTTCTTTATCTTACCTTCATGTAGACATCAATATCTGGATCAGGCTTAATATTTGCTTCTCTCTCTCTCCTTGACAACTCTGTTAGCAAGTCTGTGGAACCGCCAAAAATAGTAGTATCCAAGTCATTTTTTTAAGCTACCAAAACTCAGAATTACATTTGGAGAAAGTATAAAGGAAAGTGATTTTTTGTATTAAAATTAACCAACCGTAACGTGATCCAACTCCTTGGCACCTAGAAGAAAAAGCCAAAGTTTCCCTTACAGTCATTTCTCCAATATGAACATCATGCTGACTTATATAAGCAGCAGTTCTCTGAGGTACAAACTCGTTCATACCATGCCCATTATAAGTCACTCTCCCAGATACCTTTAACGCAAATGAGCTTGACCAAGTTAATAAAGCTAGGTAACTGATACAGAAAACAGAAAGCTAAGGTTTTTAAAAGGAAATATCCCTTTGTAGTTTTCTCACACCTTAAGATTTGGGTCAAGCTTCCCGGCCAAAGCCAAAAGAAGTGTGGTCTTTCCAGAACCAGGTGGACCCAAAAGCAGTGTCAATCTGCGAGGTTTGATGATTCCACTAATGTCTTTAAGAATAGTCACATGTCTCTTTCTGCTTGGAAGAATATGGAGAGAATTCAAGAAGCTCTGAAAGATCAAGTGAGAGAGAGTTTGTCAGACATTATAATATAGAACAGATAGAAATTTCAGAAGAAAGAGGTTAAGAAGAAACGGGAGTTTGATGAACTAGAGTCTGTCAATTGTTACCTCAACTATATTAGTTGTAAAGTTCAGGACAGTAGGCAAAGCTCTGCTTCCTACATTCACTTCTGCCTCTATATTTAGATTCTCATAACGAACTTCAATGGTGGGAATATCAATCCCAACTCTACAGGGCAAAGAAAAAAATCAGCTCATCATAAATAAAAAAGGAAACGAACCTGTCAAGAAAGCTTTTTTTTTTTCCCTCTTCCTCTTTAGGTTACCTATCAATTCGGTCCCTAAGCTTCAACAAGAACCTCTCATTATCCTCTTCGGCAACTCTAACCAACCTCTCAAGCAGTTGCCTTCTTTCCTGAAATCCAAGATCAGTGACGTCGATTTCATACGCGCCGCCGCGGGACGACGTCAGCAACCCTTTCCGGAGACGGTAGTAAGTAGGGAGCTTCTCTAGTGCAGCCCATTTCAGAGCTTCTTCGTCATCTTCAGCACGGGAAGAAGTTGCAGGGAATACTTCAGCAGAACCGGTTCTCCAAAGCGTTGAACTTCCTGATCGTAAACTGTTACTAGCTTGATATATGTTCGCACCTTCCATTGCTGCCCCAAGAAAAACAGAAAAATTGATACTCTAATGTTGCAACGTAACTCAGAGAAACTAAGCGTTGTTTCTTTGTGGATTGTACAGAACAAATCGAAAGAAATATGTAAACGCCGATAATATTGAGAAATGGACACTTTTTCTATGAGTGCACTTAGCTTCCTAACCAAGGAACAGATTGGAATTGAGAACAGAACAACATGTGTGTGCATGTATATATATACACAGAGCTTCGTGGAAGAAAGAATATTTTCTTGCCCAAAAAAAAAATGGTAAAAAGCTGAATCAAGTAGGACGCGGGTAACTGATTCATCCCCAATTCACCATCGGATAAAGTGCATCCAACAACAACAACAAAAATTGCCAGGTGCAATTTTACTCCTAAAATAATTAAAAACATGTAATATCTCAATGTTATTTCTTAGTTCATTCAAACACATCTTATTCATGGTACATTCTGCAATAAGATGTTATTTCTTTATGTCTTCAAAGCTCTAATATTATTTGTAGTGTATCCAACCCCATATATGAATAAAATTACATGATGTTAAATTCACTATAAATAAGATTAGTATTTTGAATAGTGTTATAAGAATACGATACTCATGTTGCTCGATGTGAAGGTTGACCTTGACCATACCATTCACACGGCCGTCCAATTGATGGAAGGCTCACATCACAGTTGTGGATCCCTTGTAAGTAATTTATGGGTCTCACATGTTGAGAAACCTGTGTTCATGCGAGCCTTTCTTCTGCCATCCATCTGCACCTATCATCATGCATCTCAGTCTACACATTTACACTCACATGTCAGATGAGTCTATGCACCAACTAACTTCATTTAAGAATCGGCGCCCTCACAACTAACTAACTGATATAAACATTTACTCATCGCCCATTCCAAAATTCCATTCCCTGTAAAAGAAGAAGTACTTTTCAATAGTTAACTGTCAGTTACTCTCATTGTGTACTGAATTTGGTAAGTGTATATTGAATAGGAATAACAGTTGGAAAAGTGTCAGAATTTGAGAAAGGATGAATGAGATATAAGGTTTTTCTTGGCCTCTGTGAAACATATTAGAAGTGACTTACAAGTAAGATTATATGAGTATTAAAAGTTTGTTCAAACATTTTTGCACTATTTAAAAGTTTATATGTAATGGAGCTGACATTTTTATTTCCATTTTTTAATTTTATAAGTGTTTTTACATTTTTAGCCGTGAGTTCAAACCCCAATTAGATTCAAACTCTAATTAAATTTAAGGCAATTACATTCAACGTGAAATGTTCCCCCCTCCCCTTTTCATTTTCCATGCACATGTACTTATAATAACTCTCATTAGGTAAGAAAAAGTCAACATAAGTTAGTTAGCATATAAATGCACTGTTTGCTATAACGTTAGAAAGCATGATCATATAAGCCATCAAAATAAAATCCTCCTCGTGTATCTCGTAGACTATAAATCATGTTGAAGAAAATAATTTTTATTATTAATATGAGTAAAAAAAAATAACCCTCTCGTTTTGCTTTTCGCAATATTAGTTCTCCTTTGTCCTAATTATATTATGCTCCTTTTGCCATGTATGCCCATGCCCACACAAATATATGAACCTCTGTTTCCCACAAAATAGTAGCTTCATACGTAAATTAAGATTAGAGACTGATACAATATGTATGTTTCTTATAGTGTTACAAAATTACATTCATATAAGTTGAGATGAAAATTATCTCTTACATACTTATCTCATAAATCGTAAATCACGTTGAAAAAATAGATTTCACCCTTAATTCAAGCAAATCCAATGTTGTTAATCCCAAGTTTGGGATGAATTTCCAACGACAATGATACTTTTTGTGAAAAGGAGTAGCTGCCTCTTTGGAAAATACTTATGGATTTAAATTCTCACATCATACATACTCTTTCTAATGAAAAAAATTCAATTATAAAACATCATATTCTACAGAATTTGAATAAACTAGTTTCACACAACGTGGACAATATTGAGACTGTTTGGCTCAGCTTTTGCAAGGTTCAAACGCACATTCAACAATGCTTTTCTGTAAAATGAGATATTTTTCTTTACATATTTATATCGGTTTGTGTAAAAGTACTTATATACCACGTTCCCAAATGAGCTCATTATAATTGTGCCACGCCGTCCTCACTTGGACCTTTTGTAACATGTCCTTTGGAGATTTTAGACCTTAAAAAGGCAAAGACAATTAGGCACTTCCTCCATCAAGGCGCTTCCAAATTCCAACTGTTGTACGCTTACCAACAAAAAATTAATTACACGGTATTCCTCCTTTCTCTAAATTGAATAAATACGTTCACAATATAACAAGGACAAGGACAAGAGTTTTATAGTTGAGAACTCCATAATATTTTAAAAGATTTTTTTAAAAAAAAATTACCTCTAATGAGTTTCCCCATCTCTTAATAGGACAAAAACAAAGTGCCTGTTTGGGAAGCCATTTTCCCAAACAGTGCACGTAAGCCGAGACAAAACCATCTCGAAATCTGTAAAAACCATCTTGAAATCTGTAAAACCATCTCGAAATTCCCAAAATACCTCAAAATCTGCAAAATCCATTTTCCCAACAGAGTTCCCAAACAAGCACAAAAACTTTCCCTACCTTGTAAATAGAAACACATGGACTAAAGGGGGTTAGCGTGTAGATGTCCAAAGTCCAGGCTACATGTGACATGCACACCGCCCAGGATTGGCTTATTTGTCAAAGCAAGGTTTTAAGAGGGAGGCTGGCTCTTGAACAAAGACCTTTTCAAGAGTTAGGTCACCTTACTGTGACACTAAATATATCCTCATTCAATGGTGTTGATGTGATGTGTGTTTGGGAAGTCGTTGAGAGAAAGGAGTTTACAGATTCCGAGGCATTTTACGGATTTCAAGATGGTTTTTAGGATTTTAAGATGGTTTTTATAGATTTCGAGATGGTTTTTACATATTTCGAGATGGTTTTATCTTGACTTGCGTGCACCGTTAGAAAAACGGTGTTCCCAAACAAGCACGTGTGCTCTGTTGCAATAACCAGCATCCATTTGTTAACATTGCTATAACAAATGAGGTTAATACAATCTTTAGTAGAAGAGTTAAAAATTATATTAACCCCAACAAATACTTTTAAAGTAAGTTGAAATAAAAAGCACATAGCAAGATATGCAGAGACAAGTGAAGAGGTTGTAGAGCTTGATATTTTTGAAGAAATTCCTACTTCCAATTGTGCATTGAGCTAGCTAGCCATTAACAGTGATACACATGGCTTTCATATCAAAAGTCTAATAAATCCTTGGCAGCATAATTCTTTAAGAGTCATACTACACCAAAAAAAAAAAAACGAATGAATAGGTTATTGCAGGAGCATTAGTTATATTATAATTTTCAAAAAGAAAGTGGGGGTAAAGTGAAATTATGTGGGAGTCATGGTGAAACCTAATTTGTGTGCGGGCACTATGGAGATTTGAGTTAAATGGGGCGACTGTGCTTAACGTTATGATTTATTAGTATCATATTATATAACTAACAAAGGATTTTTAGGGTTTGTTTGAAAGTCCGTTTGAGAATAGCTTTTACAGATTTCAAAACAAAACCTACATTTTAGAGAATATTTTTTATGGATTCCAAAGTAAAACCTAGGTTTTAAAACATTGTGTTTGGAAAGTTATTGGCTTTTACGGAATTCGAGGAAAAAAGTAGATAGGAAAGAAGAAAGAGAAAGAAAGAAAAATTATGATAGAGAAAAGTTATTAAGAGAGAGGGTGTGATTTGATAAAAAAATAACTTTTTTAAAATTTAGGTTTCAAACCGAGCTTTTTGTATCCAAAATAGCTTTTCAGAAAAAATTTTGTACTTGAATCAAACTTAGGTTTTGCATCAAAACCTAGGTTTTTTATAAAGGTTCCAAACAAGCCCTTGGTGGATCTGAAACCTGACCAATCACGGCACAAGATCACAGTATCATTACAAAAACGGAAAAACCATCCATTTTTTGGCGTAAAAATAATTAAAAAAGAATTAGAATTTTGGGTCTTGTTAAAGTCAAATTCAACTTTATTCATTACGTCAAAGACAAAACTCAGTACAAATTGCCAAACCCCATAAACTTTTACTCAGTTTATGCCCTTTTAAATTCAATTTAGCCAATTTTTTTCCATGCCATCTACAAGATAAATCAGCAGAAGCAGCATCTAACCATGTAATGTATTGCTTTTTCTTGCTACAGTGGAAATATGATTTTTCTCTAATTATCTGCATATGGCCTTTATATGGTAATCATTCATCGTTTACACGAGTTTATGGACAACTATATGATCGTTGTGGCAAATTATCGGAAATACTCATGGCAAGAATTTTAAAGCACCTTAGTGCAGAACTAAGGCAACGGAACAAATAGTCAGTATCCTCAGAATAAGAAACGCATAATCCTATTAGTTATTTAGTACAAAGCCATCTAGCTTCTCGTATACAACAATTCAACCACCAAAACTGGTATTTACCTTCCAAGTATGTTTATTGTTTTCGACAACTTGTGTCAGTAATGTCTACATCATTCTACATCGACGTGTTCGTTGTCTCTTGCAGCACTACCATTGATGCCAGGTACGAGCTCGGCTTCAGGAGACTTTGATGGCAATCTCTCGTATCTGAAGCTAGGGAGAAGTCTAAGCTGCCCAAATATCAGAGTCTTGCTCAGCTTGTCATAGCCCAATCTCTGTTGAATATACACTAGAATGGCAAGGATAATTGCAGTCAGGGGAATGGCAATGTCCCCAAATTTTGAATAAAAATCGAAGTTTGGGTTGACAAATTCAGAATCCTCAGACAAGTAAAGATTTGGAGCCGGAGATCGTATGTAATCATAAATATGAGGAAGTAGTCTGACCACAGTGATTCCGATAAAATATAGTTTTCGTAGCGGTTGACAGTTGATCTGCCAGATGAAGTTCCCGAAAATCTGAGGAAGCAAGAAAAAGTCTTGTACCAGACCCATATATTCTTCCAATTCCATTGCCCAACCATATTGCGTCAGAGAATTACCTCCATCACTTGTGTACGGCTTTTGACTTGTCTTTGGACCATGAAACACTAGAACAAGAATATATCCAATCAGATGAATGGTGAGCGTGCAAATAAACACCCATTTATCAATTGGGACACGAAATGCTTCTTGTGGCGCATGACTCAGCAATCTTTGGCGAGACTTCCACACCTTCTGAAAAAGCCGTAGAGTTAGTAGCAAAGCTATGATCAATGACAGTTTAACAGTGTAATCAATCACATGGAGCCACATACTGTTCTCCAGACCACTAGATGATGACAACCCGTAAGATTCGGAGGCCTTCTTCTTGAATAGAGCTTCTGCATCTGTGATTAGAGGAATGCTATACCCAAGAGCTTGCACACCCAGCATAACAAGAGAGATATATGGAAGAGAATCCAAACTATCTTTGATATAGAACAGTTGGCTTGAAATGAAACCAATTGCCAATGACAGCGTCAAGATGCGGAGAATGCCTTCAAGACCTCTGCGTGAAACAATACCCTCCCGCTGCTTCCTGTACATGATTGGGAAAGTCTGAAGCTTTATTGCATCAAAACGAAGAGGGTCATCATCAGTCCTTTGACTTTCAATGGAAATTTTAACTGTGGGATAGACTTGCCACCAAGTTGTAGTGGGAGGATATTCCACAACCACCTCAATTGAACAGTCCAGTCCATCTTCTAGATCATAGCTCTCATACAAGACTTTCCATGATGCTCGAACATCCCTGCAACCAATAAGATACATCTTCCCAACACGTTGGTCATAAATACCCTCCAGAAAAAGTACAGTAAAATTATTATAAGCTTTTCCAGCAAGATTGAGCTGCGCAGATACATTTACAAGAAGCTGCTTCTCCGTATATGTATCATGAACATGGTATTGAGTTTCCGGTTCCAACGTTGAACCATTTTGATACCAGTAGCGCCCAAACAAGGGACCAATGGATATAATCTCCATCTGAATGCTCACTCTTGGAGCCAGGGTACTAGGTGCAGGATCAGGAAAACCTGATGTATGAAAAGTGAGGTCTTCAGAGAGAAGAGACAGGCTATCCTCATATGCCTCATTATCTTCAAGTTTAGGGAATCTTAGCAATGATTTTTTTATGACAGTTCGAAAACTGAAGGGCTCATGTTTTTCGAGTATAGTGCCAGCCAAATTAACTTTTGAATAGCTGTAATAAGGATGGGAGAGCCTGAAATAATTCCAGAGCTCTGTAGGTTGCACTAGCTGCTCAAATGATAGGGCAAAGAAGGCATTACTATTATCAATTGGAGACAAACTTCCAAAAAGAATACTACGTTGCTTAATGGAAAATGACGTAGGTATGTACAAACAGATCCGAGAATTACAGCCACTTCCTTTGGCAGTGATAGACCCGATACAACCAACCATGCAGAGCTGCCCACTGGAAGACTTCCAAAACCCTTCAGCAGCAAGAGACATGTTGCTAGGGCCAGACCTTTTCGCTGCAGTGAACTGATTCTCTGATGGAGAAACAGCTCTTAAATTTGTAAATACTCTAGCAGAACCAGCATTGCCACGGGTAGTTGCTTGCTCACAGATAACATTCTGCATGTAAATTTTAACATCTTGAAAGCTCCCATCTGTTGATTTGATTCCCTTATCTGACACAAAGGGGCCTAATTTACTGCAGAAATCATCTGTCCCATTGCATCTCCAGTTTGGTACAACAGATAAGGGCTGGCCTCTGGTAATTTCTTCGAGGATTTCACAAAACCTTAAACCTTTATAGACTCTTATACCATCACTTGTCAGGTTATCCTTGTATGGGTATGGATTACATGCTTTAGATACAATATCTTTTGAGCCAAATGCATATTTTGCTGACCTGCCCAACTGCGATGCTATTTGAACCACATCAAAGTATTTAGTATTTGATACACGATTTAAACTTCTCAACTCTCCACTGATAATCCTATTAGTTATTGTGAATGTCATGGGAAAGTGAAGAACTAACATGATTTGATCATCTTCTGAAAGAGGCATTTCATCATTATTTTCACCAGAAGTCTTCATCCATCCCCATGGATTGGCAGGATCAGACCCTCGAGTTGGAAGCATTGTGTCCCCTAACAAACATAACACCCTCTCCCCCCCATTTTTCTTCGACTCAGTGTAGAAGCCTTGAAAGGGAATTGAAAGCTGAGAATGGCCGGGCCATAACTGGAAATCAGCATTTCCACCATATGCATTATCCACAAAAGAACCATCTCTAGTAATGCCCATTATCAAGAATCCATTGACAGGAATTGACTTTTTCATCCTATGGGCATGATCAATGTCTGTTACCCAAAAAGAAGCCAACTTCAAAGGAGTCCGGTCTTCAGATGACAAGGTCCCGGAAGATTTCCGGGCATCAAACGGCATTATGGGAAACTTACCTCCATCTTGACTCCAATCGCCATTGACAAAGGAAAGCTCTTGTTTCATGCCATCAACCACATCATATGCGGATCTCAATTCAGAGGCAGCAGATAAGACAGAGGCACATTGCCTCCGAACTTCATCAATCCGATCATAATTATATGTTGGTCGAGAATTCCTTTCAAACCGAAACTCCGCCTCAGGGAGATATGAATTTGTGACTCCAATGACCAACAGACCACAAACAGACCAAAGAGCAATGGCAGATAACAAAAACTTCATGATTCCAGAAGACAAGATTCAATTACTTTATTTAGAACATCAGAAAAATACAAACGTCACAGTTACTTTGTTTCTTCCCTCCCCAGAAATTTCTGTATTCAATTTTGCTTCATTACATCCACTACCGCTGACTACTATGCATGCAGCTACTACTAAATTTAAGCGCATATCACAGAACAAGATGTATGGAGGAAATGATTCATAGAAAGCATAAGCTCAAGCTTCAAGTCGGCGATCGTGAATGGAAGATCATAGAGATCAGAGATAGAAAGACGCACCTCAATCAGATTCAGATCATACTCACTCCCAAATCCCAATTGTTAAGTAAACTGATTAAATAAACGAACCAAGTTTGTAAGATCGGGACTTGACAATGCTAGAATAGAAAAAGACAGCAAGCAAGCTTGGTTGGAGCCACGAGAAGGTTTGGAGTGAAGTTGAAGACTTCAAGAGACTTCAGATCCGTTCCTATTTTGGTGGGTATTGTAACCTAAATGAAAATAATCTTCTTTGGTTTAATTTCGTTTCTTTACTCACTCCGTCGGCGCGTGTGTCCAATCGACAGACCGACACAATGGAAAAATAAAAAACGCAACTAAGTAATTAAACTCAACCAACAAAAAATGCCAAATTAGCTTTATCTAAGGTAGTCATAATCTCCGTTTGATAAAAAATGAAACTAGTATAATTTCAGTTATTAAATTTTAATTTAGATATTTAATTTTATTTATTTTCTTTTTTCTGTAACCTTAAATGTACACAATCACATGAAATCAAACCTATTTGCAACAAGTTTAGCTTCATATTCATGCAATTGCAAAGCCATATTATATCTCTCATCCAATTTTAACATTTTTTTAATAATTTCCATATTTTTCAAATAAAAATCTTAGATCTAGCATTTTTACTAAAATTTATAAAAATATAATAAAAATATTAGTAAATAAATTTGCTAAACAAACATATCCTCTTGTTAGTAAATTTAAGCTTAATATTATGTATCAGCATACTTTAAACAACTAAATATATCATATTAAATAATAGATAAAAAAGATACGAATTAGAATAATGAAAAAACGCAAAAAAACACATTATACTGGGCATGTTTATATTGGTATTCAAGAAGTATATTTGCGTAAGTTGAATTAAAAAACTCTTATCACATATTTACCTCATAGATGTAAATCACTTCCAATAAATAACTTATAAATCTAATCTAAACGGACACATTGTCATAATGTTTAATAAGTCGATATTAAATAATAAAAAAGAAACTTAATAAAATAAAATAATCAACATGAAACTTTATGAATAGTTAGAGGATTAAAGTAGGTTTTGCCAAAAACAATTCAACAATTTTTTAATTCTAAATATAAAATTAAGGAGTCAACGTAAATGTATGTTTTATTGGTAGTTGATAATGGTATGGCTTGTTTGGGAAGTCCATTGGGAGAACGGTCATAAATTTTGAAGTAAATATGTAAGAGGGATTTTATCTCGAAAAGCATAAAAATGGATTTTGCCTCTTCAAACAAGCCCTATGAAAATTTAGTTGGAATTATTGGTTAAGCCATTTATAATTTAATTATATTCTTTAGGGCTGAACGATGATGTGCAGCAACGTCCTAAGGCGCGCGTGGGCGGCAGAGCACGTAGAGATGCGGTCAAGTGGATCATTTCCTTCACTAATAGATTATTGTTACTGGCAGAGATGGCATCACATCTCTGAAACTGACGTTTCAACTTCCAACCCACATTAGAGGGCTCCTTCACGGAATTTACGTGCAAATCATAATAAACCATCTACCATACAATGGAAGTATGGATTAACCCACTTGCTTGAAGTTCTCTTGTATGTAAGTTGAGATAAAATCATTTTAAAATAATCATCTCGAAATCTATAAAAATCATATTGAAATTCACAAAACCATCTAGAAATCTGTAAACTTCTTTCTCCCAACAGAACTCTCAGACACACACATTATGCTTGTTTGGAAACTTCGTCCCCTAACCGTACACGTAAACCGAGATAAAACCATCTTAAAATCTGTAAAAACCATCTCGAAATTTATAAAAATCATATCAAAATCCGTAAAACCATTTACAAATTTGTAAACTCTTTTCTCATAACGGAGTTTCCAAACACACAAATCTTTTTATGGGTAAAGGTGTAACCAGCAAGCTCATCTATTTTATTTTTCAGAGATGCATCCAACACTCAAATCTATTCAATGGTACAATTTCGCCTTTTAACGTAATAATTGTGGAGATTCTCCTGACTCCCTTAAATGTCATTGGTTGTTCTCATCCCTTCTGCCGCCTCAGATCCCTCCATATCGGCGACGTCTCAGTCCTCTTCCTCGCCTGTTCAACCCCAACGCCTCTGATATCGATGGCCCCTTCTCTGCCGTCGACCTCACGCAGTTCGCCGCCAACGTCGAAGTTGTTGCTGTTGCTGTAGGAGGGATTCAGTCTCCTGACTTGTCTTGTGGAGCTTCGACTAATTCCAGTCATCTTATTATTTTTATATCAATATTATATAGAATATGCTATGAAAATGTACATATAAAATTTGAGTGTTTCTGAATTAAAAAAACATTTTTGAAAGAATTATCCATAATCAAACTCAACAATGATCAAAAGAGATTTATTTACGTTTAGATTAGTTGTGGAAGCTACTTTTTCATAATTTACTATTTACGAACTAAGTACAGGAAATGAGTTTTATTTTGATTTTTGTGAACGTGATTTTGTAATGCTTATACTTCACAATTATATCAAAAAGGCTTAAATTTTTTTTTTCAATTCTTGTCTTGGATGGAAATGAATGATAAAGATACTTTTGCTGCTTCTCTTACATATATAGAGTTCCCCCAACATTATGTGTACCAAAGGAATAATCGAAAATGGAAGAGAAGAGAGAAAGGATTTGTTGTAGGTATGATTTCTAATGCAACACCAAGCTCTGAAGAATTATACTACTTGCGTATTTTGCTTACAAAAGTTAAAGGCCCAGAATCCTTTGATGAGATCAAAACTGTTGGGGGAGTCTATTGGATGATGACAGAGAGTATATTAATGCAATAAAAGAAGCATCTATTTGGGCAACTGGCACTTCATTAAGGAAATTTTTTGTTATCATGCTTCTAAGTAATTGCTTACAATATCCTGAGGAGGTATGCAAGCAATGTTCAAAAATAATATCTGATGATTTATTATTTATACCACGTGATCATCTTAATTATGAATGTAAGTCAATTTTGTCTAAATTTATTAGTTTAAATTATGGTCCACATTATGTACATAGCATTTCCATTTACAATTTACAATTCCTAATATAATGATTACTTGTATGCAGGTTTTTCTATCTCAGATTATGACAAGGAACAACTTGCCTTAACAAAGATTGATCTTCTGCTTAGGAACAATGGTAAGAGCCTTCATGAGTACCCTACCCTACCAACTCCTTCAGAAACATCATCCATGGATGTTACCAATACTTTAATAGCACAAGAATTAAACTATGATAGGAATGCTCTGCAAACTGAAGCCATAACACTTACCAATTCTCTTATTGATGAGCAGAAATTAATATTTGATGAAGTTATGTATTCATTAAATTCATCATCAGGAGGGTTGTTCTTTGTCCATGGTTTTGGTGGCACAGGGAAAACATTCTTATGGAATGCACTGACATCTACCTTGCGTGCAAAAGGAGAGATTGTGTTGACAGTTGCATCAAGTGGCATTGCAGCAACTTTACTTCCTTCAGGTAGGACTACTCATTCACGTTTCGCTATACCATTACATATTATTGAATACTCAGTTTGCTCAATTAGAAAAAACTCTACTCTTGCAAACTTAATTATCAATACAAAGTTGATTATATGGGATGAAGCTCCTATGGTTCAGCGGTTCTGCATTGAAGCTTTTGATCGTTCTCTCAGGGATATCATGCATTGTGATTCATTATTTGGTGGGAAATGCATAGTTATGGGTGGTGACTTCCGTCAAATACTTCCATTAATACCTAAAGGTACCAGGGCTACAATTGTCAATGCTTGCATTTCATTTTCAACATTATGGGATCATTGTAGAATCTTCAATTTGACAAAGAACATGCGGTTAACAACTGGATCTTCAACTGTGAATAAACATCATTTGGAATGGTTTAGTAAATGGCTTCTAGATGTGGGTGATGGTAATATAGGTCAAGCAATGGACGGTGTGTTCCATATACAAATACCTAATGAATTCATGATATCTGATTCAAACAATCCAATAGAGGCCATTGTGCAATCTATTTATGAAGATCTACTTGAAAACCTTTCCAATAATAAGTATTTTAATGACAGAGCGATATTGGCTCCAACCATAGATGCAGTTGCCAAAATCAATGAATATATGTGTTCTTTATTGCCAAGTGACGCTTACGAATATCTTAGTTCTGACTCTGTTTGTCAATCTTCAGATGACAGTGATAGCTTTGACAATTTGTACACGACAGAGTTCTTGAACACTATTAATAGCTCTGGTTTACCACCACACAAGTTGACATTGAAATTAGGATCTCCTATTATGCTCTTGAGGAATATAGACCAATCATCAGGATTATGTAATGGTACTTGGCTACGTATATCTAAGCTTGGCAAGAATGTTATTGAAGCAATTACCTTAAATGGTTCCAAGCCAAATCAAAATGTGTTAATTCATAGGATGGATATGAACCCCTCCGAAAGTAGATGGCCATTTCATATGTGAAGAAGACAATTTCCAGTTAACCTCAGTTTTGCAATGACTATCAACAAAAGTCAAAGGCAATCCCTTTGTCATGTTGGAGTATATCTTTCTAAGCCA
>JANTPZ010108190.1:0-11536 GCA_025593235.1 Vachellia pachyceras | reverse complement strand
TTAGGTTGGGATGGGAGAGCCTCAGTGAAATCTGGTGCTCAAAGGATCCAAAGTCCAGCAAATTAGAATATATCACAATCTACTCTGTGGTATAAATAACATACATTATTGAATATCCTCACTGAAGACAAACTTGATCCCTCAGAAATTACACGTTAAACATAGTAGGAAACCTGTTCCGTGCCCTTTTGTAAGAAACGTAGCAAATGATACAATATTGTCAGCCTCAAGTCACCTAGGGCCTACCTCGCCTCATGCTACATGATGGGCATTTGTATTGCTTTATACTCTCAGCCTTTGCAGGAGTAATTTTCACACATTTCCCGTGGAACCATCTCTCGCAGATATCGCAGCCAATCCAAAATTCATCTGCATTATAATTTCCACCACAGCTGCCACAAAGGGTTTCGCTATGCTCATCTTCATCCTCCTCATAACCTTCATCGGAAAACTTCGGGTTGCTTTTCACTTGCCCGTCACTTGATCTCTGAAAATCAAAGGGAGAAGCTTGTTTCAAACACGAAAAATACTGTGCTAAATGCAATTTTTTTAGTGTTTGCTATCAGCTTCTTCTATATATATTTTTTCCAACTCGGGAATACGTGAGTCCTCAAAGAGGTTCTTTCAAATAAAATAATCTATATTGTATATAAACCCAATAGCAAATATTTAAACAGCTACCACGCTTGTTTTAAACACCACATTGAGCCTCACTGCCTCAGTATTTATTTTGATTCTATGAGAGAGCTTAAGGCTCCAAAACGTAATACACAATAAAAGAGTTCAAGAATCACGGTCCAGATACTATCATGCAAAAGCAAATGGCTAGCCCGAAAGGAGATTCATGAAATATTTTAAGGGTGTTATCCCCCAAAGGCTCATCTATAACCCCCAAGGATGTTATATATGAGCCTGAGTACTGGTCCAACTAACCTTGGTGCTGCCCCGAGATTTGCTACCACTGTCTACAGTAGGCTTGTCCTTTGTTGGTTTCCTCTCAGTCACAACTTCAAACACAGTGGGAAGATCATTGATCAAGCTGAATAACCGTTTCCTGCCGTAAAAAAAAGTGTGACTATCAACAGAAAGAGCCATGCGATATGTTGTGGTTCGATGTTGTAATGTTACAACAGATCGTATTTATTGACATCCTTTCCAATAGCATTATTTCCTGAGTAAAGCATAAGGCGATATAGCCAAAAAGATAAAAGGACCTGAGAAACAGAACAGTGCATAAATGGTCTAAAATACAAATGATAAGTCAAATTAAACTGCATATCTCTCTCAGATACTTTGAGTGCCTTCGAACCCCTCCGCACAACACTTAAACCTAAGGATTAAAAATATGGAATAAACGGAAGACTGAAAAACATTTGGTAATCTACCCCTCAAAACATTCTCAAATCAATCATCCCACACAATTTCTGCCAATATCTGTTTCATTATTTATTGGAAAGTGGAAACAGCTAAATATTATACAATAAATCTAAAACTAAATCAAAAAGATCAAATATTCATAATCGCATACTTTTCAAATTTAAAAAAAAAATTAAAATTGTCAATGCCAACGTGGTTCTTAATTAACAATTATAGAAAGCCCCGCATACTTAGAGGCTCTTGGAGAAGTTGACCAGTCACCTTGGCACCATTTCGACCATTCAAATAGTTAAACTTGAATGGGAGCCAATATGTGATGCAGCAAGCAAAATAAAATTATGTTGAGAGAGATCTTTTGCAGCCCCTATTTAAGAGATTTACTGAGACATCAATCATGATGTTATTAATTCATGCTGACCAACAACCATGACAATAGCCCCATGTTTCCAACATGCTATTGAGTGTTTGAGCATGTCTTTGACAGAAAGAAAACCACACTCCACGGGAATCATGATTATCTTGTACCTTTCATTGCGGTTAAGACGGGCTCCAAGATAAAAAGCCACGGAAAGCAACCATGAATCACTGTGGACAGCAACCAGAGAAAGCCAGTCCCTGCGGTGCATACCATCTCTAGCAAAATTGATTCCAAGAGCTGGCTCAGGAAGCTCAGGAGGAACTTCCTCTGCTGGCAGAGTTACTTCCCAGGTTTCATTTGGATGTCCATAAAGGCACAAGTTCTCCTTATCTTTAACAAACACATAATTTCAATTTTAATGGGTGACTCATCAATATGCATACATAAAACCAAAAAGAAATATAAATGAGCATTATGGCAGTGCTTCAATATGTTATGAAGAAACTTCAGTTCTTTTCTATTCATCAAAACATTCTCCACAGAGTCGAGCAGAAACTCAAGGAAATTATAGTTCAAAGTTCAAACAATTCTGTCAAATCTCATGCTGTGATTCAGTCAAGGAATTCGAAAGTACATACCCAGTAATTACTAATTAGAACTATAATGCCATAGAGCAAATCGAAGCTTAGTCAAATCTGAACATTTTCAAGAGCGACCAGGAGAAGAGGCACGTTAAACTTTTAGCATCTATTTTTTTTAGAAAAATTAATTTCCTCAAATCATCCAGGGGAAAAAATCAATTCAACCATAAATCCAAGTATGCATAACACTCACAGAAACAAGCAACAAGATAACTAAATTAGGAAATAAAAGATGTAACGAAAAGAAAATGGAAAACTTCAGAACGTTTACGCAAACTTAAAAGGTATACAGATCCACGATTACACGTTACCTGGCTCACAGAGTCCATAAAATTCATCAACATCTGAGAAACGGAAACACAAGAATAACAACTTTAAAAATCACCGCAGAGAAAATCATACGGAATAAATGAAATACAGAAACAAAGAAAGAGATAGAGTACCTTGAGTTAAAGCACGAACAACTCCTGCTCTTCGAGCACTATAATCCTTGAAGATCTCCTCCACGGTGCGAGGACTAGAAGCCATTTCCATAACACGATGAAGAGATATAAGAAAATCAATAAAATGAGTATACTAGCACAAATTGAATATGGAAAAGGGATTCAAAGTGCTAAGAGGGTTCTGCAAAGAGACCATGAGTAAGGATCCAAGAGATCGTGAGGGACAAAGAACAGAAGCATATGAAAAATGGTTCAAGAAAAGCAACAGAGAATGACGAAGACGAGCGTGCTGTGTGTGATGCAATCGTTATTTTCATTAAATTATACATCTACCCGCACATTTTGTTCGGGGTTTTAAATTGGTCCTTGACGGAATGATATTAGTCGATTAGTCCTTTTATTTTTATTTTCCTGAAAAATAATTTGTTTTTTATTTGAATTTTCAAATTAATTAATATATTTGAAATTAATTTATATATGTGCAGTTAAAAATATATATAAATAAAATGTAAATTTCTACAAATAGGCAATTTTATATCATTTTTATGTTTTATATTTTACTACATAAATTTATAAATATAATAATTTAATTTATTTATAAATAATCATCTGATGCCAACTTTGTAGCAAAACCCTCAAACTGGTTACATCATAAATTGACTAACGACACTAGACCCAGTGTTTATAGTCAATTTCATTTTCCTTAATTGAATCATTCCAGTCTGGTAAATAATTATATGAATTTATGTTATTAGGATTATTTTCATTCTTAAATTAGTTCAACAATATTCAAATATAATTATATAATATCAAACATCATATACTTGTATCAAAAAATATTTTCAAACAAAACCAATAAACTTGAAACTATTTATGATATGACATAAGTAGATGAGACAAATTCTGTTTCAACTTGTATGAAAATACTTATGAGAAGCCAAACCAAAGAATCACTTGGTGTCAACATTTAAAATTTATGGATATAATATTCAATTATTTTTATTGATTAATATGATTTAGAAAATGATCAAACCAACGGCCACCTTTCACTGTATAAAACAAATGCTCCAACTCAAGAACTCAAAAATTATAAAATATTAAATTAAAGTTTCTAACGAAAAAAAAGCTTGAGATTTTAAATTATTTTCATGCAATTTAAATAACTTAAACTATGAGTTATACATCAGAAATATATCAAAATAAAGAGTCTGTCTATAAAAATATTTTTAATCGAGAATCCTACAGTATAATTTTGCTAAACATGTATGTTTTATGGGACCATGAACATGAAGCATCTTTGGTTTAGCAATAAGAAACTTGCCTCCAGATGTAATGTTGTACGGTCACACCAATAGTTCATCTTTTTTTTTTTTTTAATTTGTTGTCTTCTCTGTTTTTTATTTCAGTTTGTATAAAAAAAAAGTACACCTGGCTGATAAAAGCAACCATAGATAGTGCACTGTCCCAAACTCATAATTGTAATGGTACATCATTATTATCCCAGGAGGAAATATGGACCAATTTTCATTCAATAACTAATAATTGAATCTCGAACCAAAATGGAAAAAATGGCATATCTCTGTTTCAAGTATTTAAGTGATTTCCACGTTTGCTGTGATATGCACATGGCTTGCTGAAAGCTATGATCATAGATCAGTGATCATCTATTCAATGATCAGGAGCATGAAACAAAGTCACAAATAAGTTAGCAGTCCTTATCTGCAGCTACCATGAAAATTGGATTCTGCCGTTCCTTTCATAAAGATCAAATGAACATAATTTTTCCAATCCTGCAGTTAAAGAAATATTAACACGAGAATACTATATATGAGATCCCCTTTCTTTTTCTTTTTGTTTCTTTCCAAACATCTCTCACTCTGTACACACACACTCCTCCTGTGCTTAATGTAAGACTCGATGGGAGAGTTTGTTGTAATCCTAGACGTAATACATATCTCTTCTATTTATCATTTTCCTTCAAAACTATGCCTTGTTCATACTACATCAATAAGGTGGTAGGTTCTTCTTTTGTAATAATAGTTTAAGCCAAAGACCACCTTAAATAAGGATATTTCGGGAAAAAACATATCATATTTATTATAATTCACAAATAACTGACTTCTTTAATCTAATCGAATTAGTTTAATGGGTCCTGCATGAAGCTGAAGGGCAGCAAGAAAAAATCGACTTCTAAAATGGCCGGGAAACTAAATAATAGATTAGACACAATACAATGAGACGCCTCAAAATCCTAATGAATCGTTTGTTCTAAATATTAACAGACTTGACAAAGCATGGATTCCCATTTCAAAATTGAAAACAGAGAGCAATGCAAATGGAATATTACACAATATGTTTAATGGCAGCACGAACTACCAGAGGAATTCATGATGTCAATAGTTTTTTGAGACCAATTTTCTGTTCTGATGTGAGTTTGGAGGGGAACCTAATACTGAACTTGATTCTCAAGTTACCCTTTTTGGAGGGTTCTTTGGGAATAGGCATGCCCTCTCCTTCAACAACTTCTTCATATGAGGGACTAATGATTGAGTTGATGGGAATGGCGAGATTCCGGCCATCAAGGGTTGTCAGCTGTGCCACATAACCTGTCAGGGCTTCAGCGAGAGATATCCTCTGGGTAACAATAAGATCATTGTTATCCCTCTTGAAGACAACATGAGGTTTCTCATCAATGATGAAGACAAGGTCTGCCGGTATAACTCCTCTCTGTTCATTTCCCTTCTCTGGAAAAGTTATTTTTGTTCCTTTCTTCCAACCTGGCTTGATCTCAATTGCAAGAATTTCCTCTACTGATGTCGGTTTCCTATACAAGAAGAAAACAGGGTAGATTCGGTAATCAAATTAAAAAATAATTTCATAGACTCTGGTTCCGTAGCCAGTCTTGCCTTTTCCCTGTGAAGAAGCCTGCTGGTTAACACAACATATAAAATTTAAAAACTGAATATTTTCACAAGTATAGCAATGACTTTGAAATTTTGAATATGTATTTATAGATAATCAACAAGCTAATAATTCATGAAAGCATATAATGGAAAGGAAGATTGAACAATGAAGTGCTCCTTGCATCTTTTGATAATTTCCATCAGAAATGTAACATTTGACTGTAGATAATCTCAAAGATGTGCGACTAAAACAGCTCTTTCCTGCACAGCCACTCCAATTTCCAGACAATACTACCCACCACCAGTGCATATGGCATAACAATGGCATCTTGTACCACAATTAGAAAGGTTATTCTTCATGACATTTTATATAGCAGATATACATGTCAAATAATAGCGATGAACCATATGTTTGAATTTTGACATAATTAAGCGACAATGACATTGTCTAATAATGGTGTAAACCCCAAGCCAGAACATTAAGAAGCTCCAATACGCAGGAAGATGTATTTAACAATACTCAGTAAATGAATCATTTGCATTTTACCAATTTATATTCAAAGAAACGTAGGGAATTGAAACGACTGGCGCAACAAATTGTCTCCTTATAGGCAAAAAGCTCTAGCAAAACACAAGGACACAAAGATGTGCTTCCTTGCTGAAGGCAACCGTTTCTCCGGAAACATTAGCATTCGCCAACTACGAATGACATTATTTGTTTGCTTGGCAGTGCAGTCCACTGGTCCAAGTTTAATTGCAAATGACCAAACAATTAAAAATACGATGTAACTAAATATATAATCTCCACTCTTGCTAATTAGACGGAAAAGATGATAAATCCAGATGCTAGCAATCATACCATGATAAGTGTAACAACATTAGCAATAAAGATAGATCAGGAGGGAGACATCATACATCCACGGTTCCTAACGAACTTGGATAAAAGGGCATACATGCCAAAGATCTCAATCCATCTCATAACAGTTTGCGAGCAGGAAGCTCAGTACAATGAGGATGAACATGTAAGAGTGAAATGGCATAGTTTACTTTCACATTAATAAATTAGACTGCTACAGTCAAGCCAACCGATCAGCAAATAAAGAACCTTATTACCCACAAAAACATTAAAATTGACATGGTATCACCTTTTTTCGTAATAACCTGTTATTTTTCTATTTAGAAATCCGATTTCACCCACAAGCACAATTATGCAAGTAAATTCAACTTGCGGAATGAGGTTTTCCTTCAAAGCAGAGGTAAGCATGCAATAAGTTGAAGTAGAAAGCTCACCCAGTGGCATCAACAACATCTCTCAAAATCTGCATTTTTTTTGTAGTTCCATTATACAAAGTCTCCAAACTACAAGGCAATATTCGCTCTATAGCTGCACCTTTCCTTGGCATATTACCTGAGCCATCTCCACCTCCACTCCTAAATGAAGCAAAAATATCATCGCCAAACAAACCCCGTTGAAAAGTGGATGCGCCAGCACGCCCTCCCGTTTCGCCCATTCCACCAAATGGCCTGGAAAACCCAAATAACTCCGAAAATATATCATCCTCACTTCTCGGGTTGAACCGAAACGTCTTTGATCCTCCGGAAAACCCGCCAGAGGCGGGTGGCGGTACTTGCCCATTCAACCCCTCCTCACCATACTGATCATACACTGCTCGCTTTTCTGGATCATTCAAAACCTGTTCAAATTCAAATCACTGGTCAAAGGCGCAAGTCCAAATAAACTCTCAGTTAAATCCACTTAAATTCTTCAGCACTGTTAAACTTTCAGCATTTCCTAAGAGCCCAAGTTCCATTTACACAGAATGTAAAATGAGAGACCGCAAATAGCAAGGATTCTAAATATAGGCATCATACATCATAAGCCTTGGATACTTGCTTGAATTTAGCTTCAGCCTCTTTCTTGTTGTTAGGGTTCTTATCAGGGTGCCACTTCATGACAAGCTTTCGATAGGCCTTCTTGAGATCATCGTCGTTGGCGCTTCGGTCTACCTGAAGAATCTTGTAGTAGTCGACGCCCATGCCTTCCCCACTGTGAATCTCACTTCGTACCTTGGCCTCCGTTTTTCAGGGAAGAGAGGGTACTAAGTGCTAACCGCAAAAGTGAGAAATGGAAGGAAGGGAACAACTTCATACAACGATATCAGAGAGAACAAAATCTATCTGAGATACGCTTCGGATGATTGATGACCAAAAGTCGAAAACAAACAAATCAATACATAAATTGTTTGTTATAAATACCTTCCAAATTTGGCCCAAAAAAGAAAGACCCTTCCAAATAAGCCACGTAGACTGTAGTTTTTTTTTCCCTTTCGTCCTCTAGCTTTTTGTCTTTGCCATCACTGTCATACTGTCTATTTGGAAGCCCATGTCAGGATAACTTTTACGGAGGTAAATTTTAGAAGAATAAATTTTAAATAATAGTTTTTATGGATTTTGAGGTAAAATCTAAATTTCAAAATTTAGATTTTAAAAGTTTGTGTTTAGAAAATTATTGACTTTTACGGAGTTCGATGCAAAAAACTAGGGAGGAAAGAGAAAGATAAAAAGTAGAAAAGTGAAAATTTATTAGGAGAAATGGTGTGATTTGACAGGAAAATAACTTTTTCAAAACCTAGGTTGCAAACAAAGGTTTTGTATCTAAAATAGATTTTCTGAAATATGTGAGTACTTGGATAAAGCATAAGTTTTAGAGTAAAACCTAGGTTTTGAAACCAAATCTAAATTTTAAAATGGAAAGCCAAACAAGCTCATAGAATGATCCTGAGTGTGACAACTTAAAATGATTACAAAATTTTTTTACCAGCTAAAATGATTATAGATTGATTGTGGGATTCATTTTTAATGATTTAGATTTAGTAGTTTTTATAAATACAATTAAAATGTAATATGAAAATTTGATTTTAAATAATGTAGAGAGGTGCAAGGATTAAATGTGGAAGTTGGTTGGTAATGTAGTATCTATTGACTCTTTGACTTTGAAGGCATGTGTTGACTTTAATGGACCTTCTATATTTAAATTATCTAAACTTTTCTATAAAAGAAAAAATTGAATGGGCAATCCATTAAAACAATTGTGTATAATATAGATATTTAATAAATCATGTCTTGCATCAATAAATATTCATATTACATTTTTGTTGAGATCACACTAGTAATATAATTATACAAATATAATTATATAAATATTCCATAATTTTTGTTGAGATCACACTAATTTTCTTCAACTGCTTGTTGGTTCTTCAAACTTAATTAACGCAACTTAAAAAGCTTTCAAAATGATTTGTATTTTAATATTTGCATGCGTTTCAGGGATTCACGGACTCAATGGAAACGGGAAACCTTTCATCAATTAATATTAATGGGTCTTTTGGTAAAAGGTGGGCAAGTACTTTAACCATTTACGAGATAAATGTGTGAAAAAGATTATCTCGTTTTACGGAAAAATACTGTTGAATGTGGTTTTAGGGTGTTGAAAAGCTTTTTCAAACACACCCATATTTAATATGAAACTGGGGAACCCGCTCCCCATGGTCATCATCTACGTTGCACCAGGACATCAACGAGTTCCAAACAAAGTAATGTAGAAATATATACACATCAACAACAAATTCCTATTTCTCAAGGCAAAATCAGAATTAAATATATGAGGAAAATATGATACAACACAGTGCAAGATTCTTTATTTCCTTGTACAAACCTCCAAAATTGCAATGGACGCTAACACTTGAGCTTGTTAATCCCTAATGCAGATATACACCCGGAAGATGGTAGAGCTCATGGTGCCTGGCCCAAACCATCCATGCATCTGATAGATTCACAAGTTCTGGTTTTTCATACTCCTTTAGATGAGAATCTGCAGGATAATTCCTTCCCGTTTGAATTAAGTTTCCGATTTGACTTGCCCGTGAGAAATTTTCGTGTAGACCACATGTATACCTCTAACGGTCATGATTTTTTACTGAAAGTGGTGTTCACATGTCAAATTCAGCAGAATAAATTCTGGCAGCGACATGCACATTCTTGTGGTGAACATGAAGAATCTTTCTCCGCAGAGTTCAATCAAACAGCATGATTGCTTAACAAGTCAACTAGCTGTAGAAGATTCTTTGGATTTTTCTATTGCATCCTTGTCGGAGTTGCTGTTCTCACTTAACTGTGTTTGACTAGTCTGTGGCTGACTTGGAACCTGAGGATCTGATGCGATTCCCCGAACAACCAACACGGACCTAAAGAACAAATTTGAAAATTATAACTTGCGAAGAAACTGCTTTAGTAGCAGGGATGAGATTACGTTTTTAGGAAATGTAAATGTTAAAATTTCAATAAAGATCAATGTAAATGTTAAAAGTTCAATAAAGATCCTGATAAAAAGAATTTCACCATCTAGTTTCCTCCGTACTTTGGGAGGGATGTGCATTGAGCTCATCCTTTCTAGCTTGACATTGACAGTCCAGACTTGAAAAATTTATTTTTAATCTTCCAATGAAAATCACCCTTTTTCCAAAATTATTTATTGAAATACTATTTTCGTTCTCCCTTTTGCCAAATTTAAGTTAGAAAAATTTAAAAAAAAATTAATGTGGACCATCTAGAACATGCTTACACCTACTCATCCCAATGATGGGCAAGGGTTCTATTTTCAAAAAAGTCTTCTCATGAATCATCCACCCATAGAGATATAACGGTAAATAAGAAAAAGAAATCCATATTCTCGAGGCAAGTGAACTCGTGGACCTGGGTAGTGAAGATTGGATATCCGGCTGGCTAGCGTGAGCTACCAATGGTGCCCTAAGTGCTGCAGATCTGCTTAAAGCATTTTCCAGTTGTGCTGGAGGTAGCTGCATACAATCATACACGACTATAAAATAAACTAGAAAGCATCCTATAAAGATTCAAGATGCATGCGTTTGTGATACTGGGATATCCCAGAATCAGAAAAAATGTGAGTAAAAAACAAAAGACAAACAAGAATGCTTTGAAAAGCATAGATATTTATCAAGGTACGCTTGTGTTAGTGTTAAAACACGTTTATAGTAGAGAAATTAGCTGTTGAACATAAGGGTAATGGGCTTGTTTGGATAGTCCGTTGGGAGAACGATCACAGATTCCAAGGTAAATATGTGAGAGGAATTTTGTCTCGGTAAGCGCAGGAATGGATTTTGGGGAGACAAATGGCCTCCCCAAACAAGCCCAATATTGACACGTGGGATGGTAAATCTGGAGAGTGAATTGGGAGAGTCCTGTGCCTCTCGAATGGATAAGGTAGTGTGGTCTCCTTTTGCTTTGGGCATGCTCTATAGGACTTACACTATGTAGAGCAGCTTTTATCATGGAATAATGTCCCCGTTTGGAAACGCTGTAGAAAAGTACTTTTACGTAAGTCGAGGTAAATATATGGAGGAGATTATCTCGTTTTGCGGAAAAATACTGTTTAATGTGGGTTTGGCTTCTGGAAACGTTCCAAACAAGCCCAATACCTACTTCCTTGAGTTTGTTCCATCATTAGCATAGTTTGAAGTCCGGTCAATGTGGGACTTCAAAAAGAAGGAAGGCAAGTTAAATGCAGTTCTAAATACTCTTAAGGAAGTCCTCATTTCTTGGCATGAGTGAGTGGTGCCGCCTTAATATAATTTGTGACAAATGAGGCATGAAAAATCTGACGAAACATTCCTTTTCATATTTTGGCGTAAAGCACTACAATCTTCTTCAGCATATCTTTCTTATTTCTTAACACTTGCTACATAAACTTGATGCAACTTTATTTGATGGTTACTTTCATAGGTTTCATGCCGGCAC
>JANTPZ010108189.1:2073-17231 GCA_025593235.1 Vachellia pachyceras | reverse complement strand
AGTGACACAAAGAACTAACTCTGTAGTATTCCAAGTTCTATACTTCTAGCAAAGAATCGGTTTACAGTTTTCTTGACTATCAAATCTGTGTTTGTAGCTCTTATTTTTGGTAGTTATGTGGAACACATAAATCTAAGAGTTTTGACTCTTTGAATGTGAACACAATTTATTCGTCCATTCCTAGTTGCAATTTTCTGTTGATTCCCTTTATTATGAATGCCTGTAAAAATTAATGCAAACTATTTATGGTCCTGCAATGGATGGAAGATGCAGGAATTTGTCCACCATATGAAATGTACTGCGACATATCTTCATATGCACAGAAAAGCTGTGGAGCTGAAAGTGGTTAATTGCAAGTAGATATCGTTAATTGTATATAAATTATATACTTAATATTACTATTTAAAATTTGTTTTTTTAACTTTAAGACTTTTCTCAGACATTATAATGTATGCTTATGGTTAAAGAGCTTATAACTTGATATTACTATTTAAAATTTGTTTTTTGGGTCAATTGTGTGATTAAATAGGATTTGTTTATGTTTAAAAGGAAGTTTATGTTTTGATTTAGAATCGGAGTTTGAAGTGGATGCTGAAGTTAGAATATCTTTATATTTTGAGAGATATTTGCCTTTTATATCATCCGGGAGTTGATCAATAGTTTCCAGCAAAAGACTTTGCTCACTACTAATCATGTTTATAATTGGGGAACTGGATGAATAAGAAAATTCATCAAGCTAGATTTGGTTTATGTTTTCGGAAGAACAAGAACTAGACTCATTCCCTGACTCTGAATTGGATTCAGAATCAAGTATGAGTTTGTTTATCTGTTGAAGTATGGGTTCTTCTAGATGAAGTGCCTTAATCTTTTTAGAAAACCTGCAATATCTAGAAATGTGACCAGGTTTCCTGCATTTGAAACAAATAATTTTTATCTGTTTTGGGAGGTCAACAGGTAATTTGGATCGAAATTCATTTTTTAATTTCCTTGGGGGAGTATTAGGTTTCGGTTTTCTAAAGGTTTTGTGAGGGATTTCAGATCTTTTTGAGAAACGCTTATGATGTTTCTTTCGTGAAGGTTTAGTCTTTTTACAGCCAGGAAAGCCAAATTGTTCACAAAATGTGCCTAATTTTTTCTTGGTTGCAGTCTTTTCCTTCGCCAATTAGTGTTGAATCTTATCATCTTGACAAATTTTAAGTGCAGTTTTCTGAACGTAAGAGATCAGTTGTCCATAAGTCAAGTGTTCATAGGGGATGTTGCCATCATTGAGACTTCTTAATTTTTCTTTCACCTTCTCACCAAACACAGTTGATAAGCCGGCTAAGAATTTTTCTTTCCAAAATAGTTGATGAGCATCATCCTTGGTGAAGACTTGAGTTAAGAACGTATCTCTATACCATCTGAAATCAGAGTGTTATACACCTAAGATTTGAAAGTAATTTTGTAGACCTATCTTTCCATAAGGAAGGATCGCCCACAAAATGTTTAACAATTGTAAAAATAATCTGTTAACAGAATCAGGAATAGGCTCACCATTGTGGGTAATAGGTGACCCATCTACCTCTGTTTTAATAGCAGAAAAAATAGTATGTTTATCCTTAGAAGAAATATAATAATCCCACCATCCTTTCAATTGTCCAGAAAATTCAGAAATTAAAAGGTTGATTATTTCTTCATCAGTATAATCAAACTGAACGTAAACCATATCCATTTCTTGCAAAAGATCTAAAATTTTTCTTTCAGTGAGGCCGTCTATGTTCCATTCATAAATGTGATTTGTGTTAGAAGATTTAATCTTTTTTGGTGTTTCTTCTACAAGGACATCAGGAGGTGTTGCATGTGGATAGTAAAGTTTAGAAGGTTTTTGCCAAGAAGATTCATTGATTTGAACTTCGGATGTTGGAGAATTAATTTTAGGGTCGGTATCAGAATCTGGTTCATGTTTTCGAGAGACAACCTGTATTCTAGTAGTACTAGAAGATTGACGAATTTCAGGGATGGTTGACTCAATTAGATGTAATCTTTATTCTATTTATCTGATTAAATCAGCTTCAGTTTTTGTTTGGATTTTTGTTCTTATTTGAGGATTAATTTCAAAAGGTTTGAATAAAGGTGTTTAGATATTAGGGGTATGCTTAAAATTAACAGGAGATGGTTGTGAGGTTGAAGGGGTTTGGTTAATATGATCTCCAATAATCTGGAGATATTAGTTAGTATAATTTTTTTGTTCAATGATATTTTTAATGTCTCTGGGATCAACCTCTTGTTCAATATTTTTAAATTTAAATGGTGCAGCGATAATAGGATGTCCTTTATCGTCTATGAGTTTAGGAATTTGAACTAGGGTTGAAGAGGGAAGGCTGAATAAATTGTTTCTTTCGAAGGAGTATTCCAATCTCTTTTAGCAACATTAATATTTGCGAAAAAGGGATAGTTTAAATTATGTTTGTGAGCATAAGTCTGGAACCAGTCAAAAAAGGGAATATTTATTTCATGAAATTCCAAAAATTCATAAAATTGAGTTTGAACTTGGTTCCTTAAATCACCTTTAAAATTTTCATTAAACCATTTTCTTCGTAAAGCATTTTCTAAAGAATAAAATTCTTTTCGAAGACTTGGTTTATCAATTTCAAAATGATTTTTGATAACAGAAATACTTCTGGGTTCACCATTCATATCAGATTGAGTTGGAGAACCTACCGTTAGGTCATCATCCTCCCTTTATATGATGTTTGAGGAATATTTGGAGTGTTATCTACTCCTTGCATTGAAACCGTAGTTGAGAAAGAATTAACTGCAGGTGTCTCAGCAAGAGGAACATAGATAATTGAAGGAAGTGATCGAGGTACCGAGGAGCAAGAGTGCCTGGTTAGCTCACTGTTTACTGTTCTAAAATCTTCATATGAAGACCTGGAAGTTTGAGAAAAAGATTGTCAAAAGAAACATGAACAGTTCCTGAAGGGTCCTGAGTTATCCTACTGACTTGAGGCATAGGTCTCGGAGTAGGCTGGGTGGCTTCAGGAAGGACAATGTCTTTCCACATAATTGTTTGAGGAATCGTGATATTAGCATTCTTATAATCTGTTAAGAAAAATATTGTTTGACCATCATCTCTGGGCATAAGAGCCATTGATGTAGTAGCTTTTGAGACCTTATACTGTATCCTATATTGCAATGATACAGGATCAGATCTGGGTTTCATGTCGAATCCTTTGAATTTGATCAGAGTTTGAGAGTATCCATAATGTTTCGATCATTTAAATGAACAGTTTGGTTGGGGTAACAGTTAAAGTAGACTGGTCCCTCATGGAGACCTACTTCAACTGTAACAAAAAGGGAGTCCGAAAATTTGTTATGTCTACCATCTCTCAGGAAAATAAAGGTGGCAGCATTAAGACCTCTCCGGACCAGAGGTTTCAAGTCTACTTGAACACATCCAATATGCATCCAAGTATATTTTTGCCTATGTTTTTCAATAGATTTTCGGGAAAGAAGAATAAATTCTTCCTGTCCTGGTTGGATTGCAATGGATTTTTCAGCGGTTCTTATGATATAATCATATTTAGTCCACCATCGGCGGTGTTCTTGGTAAATTTCGTTTGGAGAGACTTATGGAAGAGTCCAGTCGTCTATGTTTTGGTTAATTTCTTGAAATTGTATTTCTTCAGAAAAGTTGTTTTTGAAAGAAGAAGAAGAAGAACTTGTCATGTTTGTGTTGTTATTATTGTTTGAAGAAGATGGAGAGGAAGAAGATGGAGAGGTTCTAGAAGAGAAAGAACGAAAAATGAACTCATAATTAAAATGGACAGAAAATTAAATAGCGGAAATAAAATGCTACAAAGTAAAATTGCAGAAAGATAAACAGAGGATGAAAACAGAAGGCCTTAATCTCCCTTACTTAGTATAATCACCTTCAGGTCTCATAGAGGTGTAGTGATTAAAATTCATTAGAATTTGCTGATTAAAATATCATGTTAAGAATTTAGTACTACTTTTTACGAATTCATGCTTTAGCCACCGCATTTTAACCAGCATATAATATCTCATATATGATACCCTACTGCGGAGATCAGAGGTTGCCCTAACCATCGGGACTTATACCTTGACTATCTCCGAAAGGACTCAGGCATCATAAACAAGAACCATATACTAAGATGATAACATATCACCCGCATGCTATCAAGCATGAACTCCAGACTCTTTTTTTTTTGCTAAATCGTCAACATAAATTTTAACAGCACAAATTCTGATAAAGAATAATTAAAACATCTCTACTTCCCCTTCCGACTCTGATTAATAAATATTAATCTTGAATATATTTTGGAATTTAAATTTCAAGATTAATAAAGATTAATCTTAAATATCTTTTAAGATTTAGATTTTCAAGATTAATAAAAGATTGATTTTAAATATCTTTATCAAATTCGGATTTTCAAGATTAATAAAAGATTAATCTTGAATTATGATGCACTCCATGAGTTCTATAAATATGAGAATTAATAAGAATTAGAAGCATGCAATTCGAATTTGGTTGTAAGCCACAGAACACTAGAGAGAGAAAGTGAAGCCAAAGGTACTAGCACGCTGCCTTCGTTGAGTACTGTTCTCGTGGATACCAATAGAGGGAGACGATCAGAAGCGTTGGTTCCTAGAGATCGGATTTCCAATAATCACGAAAAGATTATTGCTTGCTGCAAATTCAAGAACTACAACAATAAGGTACTGTCCCAACTACTCTCTCTAACCGCCTTTGATAGATCCAAAAGAGGGATTAGAAAATTTTTTAAATTTGTTTCTTCCACTGTATTTGTATGTTCTAATCCCAACATTCAGATAGTGTTATTCTGATTGGTTGAAGCAACATTCAACTTGATAGAAGTTAATATGCTCAATCACTTCCAAAAAGTACTCTTATATAAATCGAGATAAAACTCCTCTTGAATATTTACCTTGGATTGTGTAAAATTATTTTAAAAATCTAATTTAACACCCAATCATAGATGAGGGACTCCCAAATATATATATATTTATATAAACTTAGCAGTTAAAATCATATGGGCTTTTATTTTAATATTCCTAAAATTATGAGATATATTTTTTAAACTTGACCAAACCATGTTAAAATAAATAATAAACTAATTGTATAGACTTTCCTTGAGTTCTTTTGAAAGAATTTTCGGTTATTTTTTAAATATACAAACTATAAATAATAAAAGTTAGATAATTATATAATTTAAATCTAATTTATTGATGTTTGATGTAAATTCTAAAAGAAAAAATGGGAAAATATGTTAATTGAGTAAAATCCAAGATTGCATAATTTATTTTCAGTCATTAAAAGCATATAAGTAGTCAATCATTATATAATCAATTTTTACTATATATATAAAGAAAAGTAATTACATATTTCGGGGAGTGCTAAATCATCTGTAACACCCCAAATTTTAATCGTAATACTTAATGAAGTTTTTGCCATGTGAAATAAAGAGGATTTTAAACATCGATTCATTACAACATATTCTCAATCTAGCCAAAATACATGTTATTAATAGTGAACAAAATCCTCCTAAAATATCAGAGTAAATAGAAATTAAATATGGAAGTCTTAGAGTCATGTCAATTTCAAATGATAACATGTGCTTAAGGGCACAAGAGAGCCAACAAGACTCATTCCATAGGTGCATTCCCTTGCTGCCTACTAGAACAATCCCCTAAAAAATGTTAATATAATAGGGTGAGATTCCACGCCCCAGTAACTACTGAAAGTTTCTACCACACAAGTAGACGACATACAATTAAAAAGGAAGAACCAAGTTACAAATACTTTTGTATATGTAAAGATCATCATATAAACACAATTTTCATATTTTTCATAGTTTGTAACTCACAATCATCATCACAAATCATGTGTATTTATGCAATATACAACCCCCCTTATAACACTGTAATCCTTATTCCGCTGACTGGAGCCATAGGCTAACACATAGTCCAACAGAAACTTATCCATGTAACTGGATTATTTCAAACTCACTAGTTTCTTAAGAGACACCCAGCCAAAGGTATAGAGCTCAAGTCTGGACTATGACTCCCCTCCTTAAAAGAAAACCCAGGATGCGTCACATGTCCCACAATTCCAATGCAATCCTGGCCAAAGGAAAGATAAGGGTAAAGGGCCCCTACAAATGCCATCCACTGTGCACCGAGTAATGGCTTATCACGTGATAAAATCTCATCATACATTTCTCCTCCATACTCCAACCCAAATCACAATGCAACTGCCATGACAGTTATAAAAATTTTCATGTCAAAATATATATTGAAAACTTTAAATATTTGCATTTATATAATTCAGTCCAAAAATGAATAAAACATAGTTCAATCACAATTTAATCATATGCGGCTCACAAGTATATGGAAGAATATTCAGAGTTACATGTTACTCTCTAACTTATAGGTAAGCACACAAAGGTCACTCCAAAGTTCTCAATGAGAATATACAAAATCACACATATAAATTTCTATCAATATATTAATTAACCTATTCTAAATGCTGCTTCAAAGATAACCTAAATACCTAAGACTACCCTTTACACCCACATATTATTCAAATTTATAAACTATCTTATTTATTCATATGAGGTAAAATATTCTTTTATATGATATAATGCATTTTATCATTTTTACATGCTAAAAAAACATGTATAATAATATATTACTATATGTATTATTTTTTTCTTATATATATATATTATTACATATATTTTTAGATATGTATATTATATATATAATATATTACTATATATATATACTTAAGACATGTTACTGTCGTGGCTTTCAATTCTTCTCTTTTATTATTATTATTATTATTATTATTATTATTATTTTAAGTTATTATATATATATTTATAAAATGCAACCAAAACTCTCACCTCTCACATTAATATCCATGCATGTACCGTGCTTTCATATCATTTCATTATTCTTTTTTATATATATTTTTATTTCATTAGCCGAATAAAAGCAACTACCCCCTCACGCATACAAAGCTATTCACATCTACAACTGTACTTGTATTAAAAAAAATTGATGGAAGGAAAACGTCCAAAACTCTAAAACTAGCCACTGACACTCACCCACTCTACACATACACACACCTACACTTACAAACTTATAAACTCACATAGACAATATATTTTCACACACAGTCGTGCCTTTTCTTTCTCCTTTCTTTGTTTTTTTCCTTATGTTTTTTAAACAACATTAAAAAGATGTGCTTGATACAAAAAATGTAATGCTTTTAAATATACTTGTACATAGATATATATACTGATATATATGTATTATATACATATTTTAGAAAAAAAATGCATAAATGCTTCTACACCATATCAGAACCATTTACAACCTTCTATATGCAAAATAGTTACATCAAACGTGAGGGAAATGTTGGAGTGATGTGACTTGTGAGGGTGGACTAAAGGTACCTAAAAGGGGAGTTAATATTTTCAAGTCTAGTAACTAACAACACGTTTCAGTTTCAAGGGAAAAGAAGTTGTACTCCAAGGTTCGAGGATCATAAACGTGGATGGATGATATTGTTTGAAAAGGGAAATCATTAATATTTCTATTCCTTGAGTTTCTACTGTGAGCTAGTAGGGAGCTATGTTAAGGCTTGAGAAAGGGTTGAATAATGAAGGCAGAAGAAAAGATTGACAAGACATATTTTTTTAGTAATGAAGACCAACAAATGAAATAAGGGAAAAAAGAAGAGAACCTGGAAGTATGCAGCGGAACTGAAGCCTGCTGTTACTGTAGCGTTACCTAGGGTTAGGATGAGGAGAGTAGGCTTTATACAGAGATAGGGTTAGTGTTAGGGTTTTATTTTGAATAAAATAATATTATATATGTATAATACCTTTTTTAAAACAAAAAAAAATAATAACAATAATAAAAATAAAATTATAATAATTATTATTTTGTATTACTTATTTTAAAAATAAAACAATTTTACACACATACAATTAATTATTTTTATGAGGGATAGCCTCGTACATATATTTTTATATATCTATTAAATCTGAATTTGATTTTTTTAGTCCTAGTTTGTTTTTTCTCTGACTAATTAGTGACCTAACAATAACTAATTACAATCTAAAAATAAGAATGTTATATCATCTAATATGAACTGTGTATAATGAAAACACAATAATTCATATCATTTTAATTAAAACTTTGGAGGAACACGTCTATAGATCTTTAACTATAAAAGGCTTTACAAGAGTTGATAACTCTCTTATGACCTAACCATATTATATTCTGAATACAAACCATAAGTTAAAATTTGTTGAGGAAAAACTTCTCATTCAATTCTTTAATATGACTACAACTTGCTTATTAAATAGGAAACTTACTAACCCTAATATGACTCAAAATATTAAAAAAGATATAATGTCATCTACTTAAATTAAATCAAAGATATTGATATTAAATAATATCTTTGACATTCATATATCTACAAGAATATTCTAAAAGATAAACTGCTAATATATTTTAAAGATCCTTAAGATAATTCAAAATATCTAAAAGATAGATTAAATTTTCCTAATAATCAAATAAATACATAATTATATTTTGTAAAAATAATAAAATTACACAAAAAATAAAACAAAAAGATTTAATTTTCTTCTTCCACATGCGCATATATCTAATGGAATTGACATACTTGTCTTCTGGATTTTTATCATTCTCCCCTTTTTTGAAGTCGTCCTCGACTCTTAGATTCTTTAAGAGATGGCCAAAAGCTGTATTTGAAATTCTCCTTTCTACTTGACAACACATTTTTTCATTTCTTTTGTTTTTTACCTTCTCTGATTTGTTTTTGTACTTGCCACTGCCAACGGCGAGATTATATGCCCAACCTGATTCTGATATCAAATTATATAGGAACTTATATTTAGATCCTTGGCTATAAAACAAGAGGAAATGAACAAAGAAGGATAGACAAACGAGAGAATGAGGCAAAATGAAATATGCTCAATGGAATGAAATCGTCTCCCATTGCTCCTGCCTTTTTTATTAACAGTGCACACAATACGTTACAATGGAATTGTGACACCTGTACACTCCAAGACTATTCTAGACAATCATTCACTAAATCATTTAGAACCATCCTCTAATTCTAATCACATGATATTATTCTAACTGCCTCCTCTTGCTTTAACCCATCCTCTATCATCCGGGAAGCAATCAGTGATACCAAGCTTATCCCTCAACTGGCAGAACCTGGAGGAAGACAATGGCTTGGTGAGGCAGTCTATTTGCTGCAAATGCATGGGAACATACCGAACTGACAGCTTGTTTTGTAATACTTGATCTCTCACATATGTGCATCAATTTCTATGTGTTTTGTCCTAGCATGACGCACAAGAGTTGATGCAATGGCTACTGCACTAGTATTATCACACCAAATAACAAGGACTCCTTTTGGTTTAATCTGGAGTTCTAAGAACAATGACATGATCCATGAAATTTCAGCTGCTGTGTTGGATAAAGAGCGATATTCTAACTCCGTGCTGGAATGTGAGACAACCCTTTGCTTTTTAGAACACCAAGCAATGAGAGAATCACCAAGGAAGATACAAAATCCTCCTAAAGACTGTCGGTCATCAGGGCATGCAGCCCAATCTGCATCGGAATAAGCAACCAAGTTCAGGTGCTTTGAAGGTTTCACCTGAATACCTAAGTTCATTGTACCTTTAAGATACCTCAAGACCTGTTTGACAGCTATCCAGTGCTCAGTAGTGGGATCAAACATATATTGACTAAGTTTCCCAACACAAAAACTAATATCCAGTCGTGTGTTACACAGATATTGCAAGGCTCCAATTACACTTCTATAATTTGAGGGATTTTCAAGAGGAATACCATGGTAAGCCAACAAGGATCTTCCTAGTGCCATAGGAGTCTTCACTGGTGCAGCTCCACTCATTTGAAACCATTCTAAGATGTCCATGATATACCTCTTATGGCTTAAAAACAAACCATATTCATTCCTTTATATCTCAATGCCATGAAAATAGCTAGATGTACCCATATCCTTGAGAGTAAAAACAGTATGAAGTTTGTGAATAAAGAGATTCAAGCTGTTGAAATTGCTGCCCGTCACAAGAATATCATCCACATATACTAAAATGATCATAATCTGATCCTTAGCCTGTATATAAACAAAGAGGAGTCACTCTTAGAGTTAAAGAATCCCCAAGCAACTAAAGTGGCTCTTAATCTATCATACCATGCCTACTTGTTTGGAGCCATAGATAGCTTTTGATAGCTTACACACTTGATTTAGATGCAATTTATCCACATAAAAACAGTTTCAGTTAGAAAACCATTTAAAAATGCATTGTTGATGTCTAGTTGTCTTATGTTCCAGCCAAAAGATACATCAAGAGAAAACCTTAATGGTAGTTGACCTCACAATTGGACTGAAATCATTAAAATCGACCCCAGCCGTTTGTTGAAAACCTTTAGCTACTAACCTTGTTCAACGTGCATCCGCATTGTATTTTGTTTTGAACACCCATTTGCATTCCACAACACTCTTCTGTCTAGTGTAAGGAATAAGTTGCCATGTATGCTTGTTGATGAGTGCCTCATACTCATTTTGCATTGCCTTCTTCCACAGAGGGTGTGCCAGAGTTGCAGTAACAGATGTAGGCTCCATAAGATGAAGGTTAGCAGACCCAATAAGCAGGGTCTACTTCTTGAAGATTCCTTTCTTGCTTCTGGTTTGCATGGGATGTGTATTTTGAACTGCTGTACAAGTTCCAGCTACAGTCACAGTCTCGGTATTCTTCTTCACAGGTGTTATTCTATTGCTTCTGGAAGTTGGTGATTGTACAAAATCTGCTGCAGATGAGGGAACTGAAGTATTTGTGTTGTTGGTAGTAAGAGGCAGAGATGAGATTGCTCTGTATTTGCATGGAGCCTGAGACAGACAAAGATATTGAAGAGTCAGTTGTGGTCTCATAACAGGTAGAATTATGAGCTACAGAAGCACTTTCAACATAGCTGGTAGAGTCACAAGAGTTACTGTTACTGCTGGTGGAGTCACAAGAGTTGTTGTTACTGGGTTTGTGAATCACAGAAACGTTCTTAGGCAAGAAGAGCTGTCATCAGAACCACAATTTGAAGCTGAGATAGAGGATTGGATCATCATAGGAAAATTAGAAGCTGAATATCCTTTTTCTGTGAAAATTTTTCAGAACTAGCAAAGCCATCCGCAAAGAGAAAAATGGTCTCATTAAAACTATATGCCTTGAAATGTACATTTTCCCATTAGCACTAAGACACTTGTACCCTTTGTAAGCACCACTATAACCCATGAAAACAAATCTTGTGTTGTGAAACTGAAATTTATGATTGTGAAAAGGCCTCAAGCATAGGTAGCAAGCACACCCAAAAACCTTAAGGTAGGAATGATCTGGTTTCTTGTTGTATAACAGCTGAAATGGAGACACACCCTCTAATACTTGAGTAGGTAGCCTGTTTATTAAGAATATGGAAGTAGAAAAAGCTTCCCACCAGTAATGTAGCGGCATTATGGCTTGAGCTAGTAATGTGAGACCAATTTCAACTATATGCCTATGTTTTCTCTCTACCCTACCATTTTGAGCTGAGGTATATGGACAAGAGTGACGAAAAATGATACCACTAGTATCTAAAACAGGTTGAAAGTTCCTAAACTCTCCTCCCCAGTCACTTTGAAGAACCTTGATGCGTATATCAAATTGATTTTCAACCATGGTCTTAAAATGCTTGAAAACAGTAAGTGCCTCATTCTTAGATTTTAAAGGATAAGCCCAAGTATATCTGCTATAGCCATCCAAAAAACTTAGGTAATACTTGTTTCCACCAGAAGAATGTAGAGGTGCTAGACCCCACAAGTCAGTATGAATCAATGATAAAGGTGTTTGAGCTCTTGAAGCTGATAAAGTGAAGGGCAACCGATGAGACTTACCCAATTGACAAGGCTCACAAAAAACAAAATCATCTTTATTGATATTATGGGAGACTTTACAATCAGACAAAACCTGATTCAAAATTCTACCATGAGGATGACCAAGTGCCAAGACTCTAAGACAGAAACTAAAGCAGAACGATGACTCTTAGACCTTTCTTTACTCTTAGACCATTCTTCCAGCTTGTACATGCCATCACTTGGACATTGAGGCTTGTCCTGAGATTCAGCTTGTGTTTGGAGCCCAGGATTTGGACCCTCTACGGTCACGAGGTTGTTAGATATTAGTTTTGATGATGTCAAATAAGAGCAAAATGTTTTTACAATGCAAAAAGTTTTTACAATACATATTTACCATGCATAATAATTTAACAATGCATATTGGTTAATAAATATTTATGCATCCTGTTAATTGGAGGATGATTTGGTTAAATAACTCATTTTGAATGTTAAAATATTTTAAATAGATGTCATTATACATTGGTTAACCATTCATCTCAGCTTCATTTAGAAGCTCAAAACTGATTCTGGAAGTTAATGCTCAAGTATGATATGTTTTCGGAGCTTCCAGTGAGTCTTTGGAGTCAACACTTGAGTATTAGGCACATAATACTCGAACATTGACAACTGAGGAGTCAATACTCAAGCACTGGACCATCAATACTCGAGCATTGACCTCTGGGACTCAATACTCGAGCACTGGATCTCTAGTGCTCGAGCATCGGGGTCCTCTGTTTTTTGACAGCTTGACATATGTCTGGTATTTTGATCATATCTCCTAAAATACAAATCCGATTGATATGAAACAAATTTCATATGAAACTAGACTCAAAATGAGTTTCATAGACACCAAGAACAGCACCAAATTATTTCAAATGAAGGAGATATAAATTTCTAAACTTGGTGGTCAAAACTGAACGCATTATTTCTGACCTTTTCTTATTTAATATATCATAACTTTCGTTATATACATTATTTGGGACTGATTCTTGTTTCATATGAAAGTATACTTTCAGTGCTTTATTTTCTCAGCCAAACATGCCAATGCTCGAGCACTGGCACCTAGTGCTCGAGCACTGAGGTCAAAAATCAGTTTTCCATGCAGTGCTTTCACTCAATGTTCCAGCATTTGCATCAAGCACAGCCAGCACTCGAGCATGGACACCTAATGCTCGAGCATTGTGCTTCTGGGACGTAATGCTTTCACTGAACACTCCAAGCATTGACAGAAAGCATTACCAATACTCGAGCACCAGCATCTAATGCTCGAGCATTGAGACCAAAATTTTTACTGTTCATCAATACTCTCTGAAAATGCTCCAGCATTCACTACCAGCATTCCTAATGCTCGAGCACCATGATTTTAACACTCGAGTATTGTGACTTGTTAGAATTTATATTTTTCAACACTTACACAGAATACTCGAGTAATCTTAAAAAGTGTTGTCAGTACTCAAGCACTAAATTCCAATGCTCCAGCATTGAGCCTTTCACTTGCAAAATTCTTTTCTCTACTCGAGCACTGACTTAAAGCATTGATTTCACTGGAAGCACTAACTTTAACACTCGAGTATTCAAACATTTTTCAAATACTTTCATCTTATGCTCCAGCATTAAATCATAGCATTGAGCTTTTCTTTGAAATATTCTTTGCAACACTCGAGCATTGATTCTTTATGCTCGAGCACCATTTTGTCTAACAGCTTTGCATCTGACAGCTTCACCTACGCTCTACCTAATCTTTCCTTATTTGTGTAACGGCTTTTTGAATATCAACTGCTCTAATAAATGCTTCATGCTTAGACTTATTAACAGGGAATAGGCATCTCTGAACATGTAGTCGGCATGGGCTCTCAACGGACAAAACACAGACAATGTCACTCTTCGTGTCAGAGCCATTTAACGCAGAACTTTATACAACCTCATCCAATGAAGCAGAAGTATAACGGAAGCAAAGCACTTTCTAACGGATTAATCTTCTTCAACAAATACTCGCTTCTTTTCAGGACTCCAATGACTATTCTTTCACTTTCGATAAACAAATCTGTCAGAGCCGACCAAGTTTGAAAAACAGAGCACAAGTGACAAAGCTGAACAGAAAATACAACGCTCCTCTCCAACGGACATATTTTGCCAACATCTATAAATATGAAGAAGCAACAAATAGAAAAAGAGACGAAGAAGTTAGAGTCACTGAACCCATAAACAGAGCATAACTTTGAGACTCTGATAATTTCTTCTCCAAAAGCTTCAATGTCTATATATCCACTCTTTAAGAGAGTAGTTTACTGATTCATCCAAACTCATTGTATTTCCGTGAGAAACTCAAGATTGGGATCTTGAGATTGTTGGGTTGAGTTTGAGTTGAGAAAAACAGAGCATGTTGGTCTCTGTGCAATTTGTGAGGGGGGAGTGATTGTAAAGGTTTCTCAAGTACCTACGTTATAAACTTGAAATGGTGGGTTCATAAATGCCTAGAAACATTTATGGGGTTCTCAAGTACCCACCGTTATAAACTTGAAACAGCTTCGCAAGTGTCTGCAGAGAACTTGTGGTTGTAATGGTTTTTCAAGTACCTGGTTTAAACTTGGATGTTATAGTGGATTGAAAATCTCAGAAGTGTTTGAGACTGGACGTAGGTCAGAGAGGACCGAACCAGGATAAATTGTTGTGTGTTTATCTTTCATTCATCTTCTCTAATTTCTGATTACTTCATTTTTATTCAATCAGTTTTCATACTCTGCTTTGATTAACTTATGATTTGGATGTTTTGATCAACTAAGTTTTAATCTGAAATATTTTTGTAAACACCCAATTCACCCCCTCTTGGGTGCAGCCATACTAACAGAGGTCTGTATCTGTTATTACGTACTCTCTAGGGATCATGACCTCCATGAGGTTCTTTAGCCCGCACAACCATATTTACGAATGCATTTGTGACAGAAATAGTGTCATTCAGTCGCTCCAGACGTGCCTCAAATGTCATGAGTTTGAGATGTAATTTAGCCCAGCTCAAATTATCTTTATCAGATAAATAAATGACTAAAGGATTATATTCATTATCAAGACCTTAGAGAACTTGCGAAATGAGATCTTCAGAGGTAACTGGACTTCCAGTGAGTGACAACTTGTTAGCGAG
>JANTPZ010108183.1:0-10752 GCA_025593235.1 Vachellia pachyceras | reverse complement strand
TATTAACCGGTTCAGACACAACGTGGAAACTCTTCATTTTTCCTTGTGTTTATATGTGCAATTCAAAGTTGACACTAGGAAAAACATTCAAACGGTTTCTTCTTTTGATTAAATTAATTATATAACTGGAGTAAGAACCCATGAAACGAGGTAGACGAATATACATATGTGCAATGTGAGTCTGAGATTTTCTGGGTCATGCAAGATTTGACTGATTCACACAGCTTCTCACTCCATTTGACTAGAGTGTTCGTTTGCATTATTGAAATTCGCGGTTTTGTCGTTCCTAGATTTATACTCTCGCGTTGAATCTTCCAGAAAGGCGAATAGGAATAATGGGTAAAGCTTTCACTTGTGTGCTTCGTAATTTTCTAAAATACAGTCAGTCTTTTTAGGCCACACCCACATACGTAATCTTCTCACTAAATTAATTTTCCACCTCTTCATTTGGGAGAGGAACCTCTCATTTTCTTTTCCATCCTCTTGATCACACGCTTGTTCCCTTGCCCTTTTACCATAATTATTCAATGAATTATAAATGTCATTTCATAGCGTAAAATATTAAGCCGAAATGGAGTAATGTGAAAACGCTGCATGTCATTGATTAAGTAGGCCTTACTACCCATCAAGCGACATATGTTGGTAGGGGAAAAAAGACACAGCTCTCTGCGTAATGATTGCTCAGTACTGTGAGTGGGTCCTGTGGTATGTGCATCTTACCAAATGGGTATTAATTGATTGATCGTTTTTATTCAAACTGATTGAAGGCCACGAAATGCTATGTTTTATTGTTTGAAGATGCCCTCAGTATACTTATCCCCATCCCCCTTTATTCTCTTTTGAAAAATAAAATAAAATGTCTGATATATGTGATTCTTTGTATTTCGTTTCTGATCAGTAGTGGTTATCAAGTTAATATACTTTATTCAATAGTTGAGGGAAGTGGGGAAGTGGGGGACCGAGCAATCTAAAGTATGCGTTGGGCAAAGTAAACATGTTATTAAATATGGGAATAAGATGGGGTGCTCGTGGGTTTTCGGAGAATGAGACATTTTAGAAGGATGTTGGTCTTTTAAGCTAGATTTCATTGGAAGGTAAGATTGGAATCAAGGATGGGTGAACAAAAATTGCTCCTCAGCGCCCGTTCCTCGGTGTTCTAAGTCAAACAACCAGCCAATCCCATCTTCCGGTTCCACATGTATTTTATTTTTTTGGGTTAAACTAACTTTTAGTCATCCAAATTTGCCCCATTTTGTATTTTGGTCTCTATAGTTGGAAAATTGTGTTTTTATAGTTTATTCCGTCTGAAACCGCTAATCCCTGTAGTTTTAAAAGAACTTTAATCACATTTTAACATCGTTAAAAACGCTAACATGCTGTTGACGCCGTTAGTTTTTGTATGTGGCATAATGACTGGGCAGTTACATTGATTGCTGACTTTTTTTTACCTGAGAATTGCTGACTTGGAAATTTAAACAAAAAAAGATCAGCAGAAGCTTAAAGCAGCGACTTCAAAGGTGTCCCATGCCGCCCACATCTCCGTGTATTGGGGCCAAAACGGTGGTCCATATCTGAGCTTACCTTCCGTCAAGGGTCACAGCCATGGCAGACCAAGGAAGAGACGGAAGTTGCAGGAATCATCTATGAGACATAGAATCTTCCCGGTGAGTGGAAGGAAGTTGCAGGAATCATCAAGATGGTAAAACTAGAGAATGCATCTTAAGAATCAACAAATTTACGGTGTGGTCGCGTTTCTTGCAAGTTTTTCATGGTGCGAATTGTTGGAAGTATGAGTTAGTTAAAGTGGTTAGTGTTATTCACTTAGTTAGTTAATGACCTAAAGTCTATATAAAGGGTCATAATGTAATTATTTAAATGTGTGATTGTATAATCATCACCGAAAGGTGAGAGGATAAAGAATCCCCACCAATACATAGAGAAGGGGAGGATAACAAGGATCTCTCACTTCAAAAGTTCCCAAAATGGGGTTAATTCATCACCCTCAAAAGAGGGTAAATAAGTGTTATACCCACATGAGTTTGCAATAATACATTCACTTTCTCAATCTACTCTTCTTCCATTTCTACTTTCATGAATGTTCAACATGGTATCATGAGCAGGCTGGGCTTGAAAAACAAGAAGAGCTCAAGAAATCATCCTTACTGGGCCTAAAACGCAAGAAACTGAATCCGCCCGCGGTAAATCATCGGAAAGAAGGCCAGAATATGGTCGAAGGAGTCCTATTAGCAAACGGCAAAGACAAGAGAAGGCGTGTCTCAGTCCAAGATTGTTGAAGTTCTAAACCTAAGATTGCTGGAGTTCTATCAATTCTTTGAAAGAAGCTGTTAAAGCCTTGAATGTCGGAGAGTACTCTGTAATGGCTTCTTTTCTTGGAATGCAAATACCCATGGAGCTCCAAGCCGATGTATCAAGAAGGATATCGGAAAATCAAGATCCCTATCATCTCAGTTCATCATGCTCAAAAAATCACACACGAGCGATAGACAATTATTGTGCCAGAGAAGGGATCACATGTTATGACAAAATACGTGCTACAATGAGCGACAGAAAATCCATCGACGAAGGAAATATTGCCGTTCAGATTTTCAAAGTGAGAGTTTTTTATTCCGATTATCTTTTTTCAAAGTTGGCTCTGTGCAAATCTTGAAATGAAACCAGAATGGCTGGTAAGAGACAATATAGTTTGAAATAAGGGCATTTTGGTTGAAGAATTCGTCAAGAATTTTGAGGAGCCCAATAGGCCGATGCTGTTGGAAGGATGTCTTGATGATTGGGATGCACTGAAAAAATGGGATGGAGATTATTTGGTGCATCTGATGAACATCAAAGAGTAGGACCTGATTGAATTTTGATGAATCTCAGATGTTTGGTTGGCAGATTGGATATCATTCTCATCTTGTGACAACAAATTTATTACTTCATGAGAATAGTAACCAAAATAATCAGGTGATGAAGTATTCCTCTAGTCATTCTGTTGTTGTACCTGATGATGATGCAGCGGAAGTCCCTTCTAAAAAAACGGAAGGGTGATGATGATCAATCAGGTCCAAACACAAGTCTGGAAGAGAAGAACGAAGAGGTGAATGATGATCTTCGTTTCCTATTGGAGAGCGATCCAGTGCAGGTTGAGGAAATAGTGAAGAAACATGTAGACCGATTATTTGGTGCAGTTGTGTGGAGATATTAAGTTTTCAGCAGGGCCAGTAGAAATGAGGCTTGAAGACTACTTTGAGTATTCCGATCAAGTGAGACAAGAGGAGGCATAATCGTCTTCGAAGACTCTGAAAGGCAAGAATAATTCCTCTGCAGATTCATCCAGCAAAGCTGCATCATTAGGTCTGGAGAATTGGCCTGGTTTTTTTGAGGTTCTTCTTGTAAAAAAGATCGGGGTAGGTTGTGGATAGCAGAGCAGCCGCTTCATTGTAGGTTTGATTCGGTCTCTTTCGAGGAGCTCGAGATTTTCTGGTTGAGATTGCTAAAGGGGAATTGCTGGATTCAGTTAGTGTTGAAGATGGACAAGAAGATTAGGAGAAATGTTTGTGTTGTTGTATGAATCAAATTGTATAGTTTAACTCATTTCACTCCCTTGTAATTTTTGTATTAGCAAGTTGAGCACTTAGAGTTAAAGGGTGTCAACTTGAGCGGGGTGGTTGGAAGTATGAGTTAGTTAAAGTGGTTAGTGTTAATCACTTAGTTAGTTGATGACCTAAAGTCTATATAAAGGGTCATAATGTAATGATTTGAATGTGTGATTGTATAATCATCACCAAAAGGTGAGAGGATAAAGAATCCCCACCAATACATAGAGAAGGGGAGGATAACAAGGATCTCCCACTTCAAAAGTTTCCAAAATGGGGTTAGTTCATCACCCTCAAAAGAGGGTAGATAAGTGTTGTACCCATATGGGTTTGCAATAATACATTCACTTTCTCAATCTACTCTTTTTCCATTTCTACTTTCACGAATGTTCAGCATGAATCTACAAAATATCAGCTCCCTTTGCCCAAACTTGCTGAATGCTGTTCGAGTCCACTACTAAATCTACCGAAAAGAAATTAATTAAAAAAGCTAGAAAAAGAAAATTGGCTGAATGAAAATTAATGTGCTAATCTAGAAATGCATTATACCAGAATTCTTGAAGGAGCGCTTGAGTTGATGAATCGAAACCATTTCTGAAGCGAAGGGAGTGTGAGAGCAGAGGTAGAGAATGAGGAGACAAAAAAAGATGAGTTCGAGGTTGATGAATTTGACTGATGTGGAAGGAGGCGATGATGCTCAACGACTCTTTCCAGCATCATCGTCGTCTTGGTCGTATATGGACACTGGTAAAACAGGGTTCGTCTTGACGGAAGGTAAGCTCAAAGATGGAGCATTGTTTTGGCCCCAGTACACAGAGATTCCGGTGGTATATGACGTCTTTGAAGTCACTACCTTAAGCTTCTGCTATTGTTTTTTCTTAAATTTCCAAGTTAGCAACCCCATGTGTCCAGTCATCATGCCACATCAGAAAAACTGACCACGTTAACGATATGTCAGTGATTTTAATAGTGTTAAAATGTGATTGATATTCTTTTGAAATTATAAGAACTAACGATTTCAGATGGAGTAAACTATAAGGATTCAAAATATAACTTTCAAACTACGGCAAATTTAGAAGATTAAAAGTTAGTTTAACCTTATTTTCTTTATAGTTACCTTCACTTCAAAGCTTGTGCATCTCACATTAGCATTTTCTTAAAACATTTAGGGGAACTATATATATCCCTCCCTTTTGAATTCAAAAGATGTTTTTAGCATATTGTAAAGAATAATGAGCCTCATCAAATATAGTTGAAAAAAATTAATTTTTTCAAAGTATACATTTTAAAAATGCCCTTCATTCAATATTAACTCACACCTTGTTGGCAAAAAAATATTAACCCAAACTTAATTAAAGAAGTTTACTTTTGGAATAAGATAGTTAATAAATCATTATATTTTCTTCAAATTGTATTAAGAAATATGAAATTATTTTTAAAGTATATTCTACGAATTAAAACAGGGAGGAGTTGCATTTTTCCCACTTCAAGAAAAAAATGAATTTATTATTAGTTAGAGAGGTATATATTGTTAAAGAAAAAAAATCTGCATCTAACATTGAATTTCGGGGCGTTACAATAATATTTCTATTTAGTGTTTCCATGTTCCTACAACTTAACCATAATTCATTGAAGATTGTCCATTTGGAAAAGCGGTAGAGAAGTACTTTGACGCAAGTCGAGGTAAATATGTGGAGGAGATTGTCTCGTTTTACAGAAAAACACTGTTGAATGTACTTTTGAGTGAAAGTTAAGTGTTTCCAAACAAGCACTAAATCTTTTTTTTTCCAACCATCGTTTGAATCCTCTCGTTATTAGGTTATACTAGGTACTTAATATATAGATGGCTTTTCATTGAAATAATTTTTTAATCATTCTGACCAAATACGATGATACATTTTTTTTCATATATAACATATTCACCGGTGTACTTGTTCACAAAGTTTTTTTCATTTAAAATGGTCAGAGATAACAAAAAAAAACCATCAATAATACAAGATATGCACACTTCAATTGGCTTGTTTGACGGGGCGTTTCTAAAAGTCAAACGTATATTTAACAGTATTTTTCTACAAAACGAGATAATCTCTTTTACATATTTATCTTGACTTACAGAAAAGTACTTCTCTACCGTGTTTTCAAACGGATACAATAACAATAAAACTCAGAATTCTGTACCAAATGCATGGGCCTTTTAAGTACACATCACAAATGTAATGCCTTAATTGATTTGAACTCATATGAAATCCAAACCATGCATTTATGCATATGTATCTTTTTTGTCAACATGCATTTATAAGTATTCATTAAAAATCGTACATTTTTGTTTGGTCTGAAGAATCGTCCATTTTAACAACTTCAATGATTATATGCTATCATTCAACCTTCTAACCTCGTTAAGTCAGATTGATTATTTATTATCAATCCAACCACATGACTGAAATAGATTAAATATATACTCTTTTAATTTTATGTATACGATGAAATTTTAATCATATTTATAAGTCATATCATTATTTTTATATAAATGTGTAATTTTACCATTTAATTATTATTTTATATATTTTATTCTCATATATGGTATAGAATGTAAATTAAGATACGGTTAATAAGATTTAATATTTTTTATTTTGATAAAACATTTTGGAAGCAAGGTGTAAATGAGAGGATGGAAAATACAATATATGCTATAAAATATATTTTTGATTGGATGTCATGCAGGTATTATAGTGGAGGTGCGGAAAAATGGAGCGCCCTCCTTCAAAATTAAGGAATGGGGTTATAGTGCTATTAAAATTAAACGTAGTTAGTGCATTTAATCAAGGCTGACAATTTGAAACAGGCTCAAAAATATATGATGAGTTGCCTTCTATTATTGAGTAACGATTAAAACGACTTCTGAGAATCCAACCACTGCCTAGCCAGAAGTGGTATCTCTGGATTTAGGATCTGGGGGCGCACAAGCCCTTGCCTGCTTATGTATAGTCAAAAAGTGTCATCTTCTTCATTCAGATATGAGCAAAAGCTACGAAGCTTCATGTGGGGTTCAATGAATTTTACAAAAAAAGGAACAGTGATGGCTGGTTACTTGGAATTTCCTTCAATTTTTTCAAGGTGGAGAATAATTGAAGAGCCTGTATGTATATATAATTGTGTGTGTGTGTGTGACGTGATATTATTATTGTGTACGAGTGTTCGTGCATGCATTGCAATTATATATGTACCTGCAATATATATATATATGCACATATACTTCTGTGGACCCATTCTTAGACCGGAAGTAAACCCAATGAACGGATGGATTTCCGTGATCACAGTCTCCTAGTAATTTGTTTTAATTTCATCATCGTCATCATGATCTTCACCTGGAAATTAAGTGTGCGTACAAGAATATTTCATTCTTTTGTTGATGCTCTTTCTGATATACGTACAAGGGTGGCTCAGAAAGCGATCACAATGATAAGGGAGGGGAATGATTCTTCTACCTGGAAAATTGATCGGCTGTAAAATTTTCAGAAAAAAAAGAAATAATGCCAGTTGGTAAGTCTAATAGTATTTGACTAGGTGCTCGTCGTATTAATTCTCTATTACATGCATGGGACCACTAATATTCTTTAAATTTTCACGCTCTTTAATTCCGAAGATTTTTTTTTTTTTGCCAATAATTCTGATGAAACTATATATTTCCATGAAAAGTTGAGTTTTTTTCTTCTCTTGGACACTTCTGTCATCTATTAATGCAAGCAATATGGAGTATACTTTTCTATGCATCCATTTCATTCTTTTTAGTTTTTAGCTTCATGTTACTAACCAGCCAAAAGTCCATAGCCATAAGAAATGGACTCCTTCCCGGTAAATACTAAATACGAGCACTAAACAGTGTCAATTCATTTTTAACTTGCTTTCCACATAGGCCTCTGAGATGAGAAGTAAACTTGCCGTAAATGAATTCTTCAACCAACGGGGTAGATCTAACAAAAAGAGTTAGCTTTTCATAATATGATGACAGATTAAGATTTGAATATAATAGTATCTCGAATAATATTATATTCTTCCGGAAAATACACAAATTTAGAAGAAAAATGAATTATCTAACTATGAACATTTTGATAGGAAAATTAATTCACAACAAAAAAAAGAGTCGAAGTTAAAACAAGCATAACTGGCAGTTCAGAAAATAAATTTTATTTTAGCAGCTGCGACCTAAGACCTCAATGACAAAGAGCTTTGATCACAAAAAAATAATATTGTCGAGGCTACAAGTACTACGTATGATGAGTGATGACAAGAGCTTCACATCCTTCCATAACTACAACACCATGAAATCATACTCATCATTATGATTCTCATTCCCCCCCCCCTCCATTAATAATTAATAGCGATAATCATAATAATTATTATTAGTACTGCCCTGAAAGAAATACAGCGTATTGAGATGAATGGCATACAGACATGGACAGTTCAATCGTCTCAATGCTGTGATTTTTTTCACATGATTGTCTACTTTAAGCATTTGTCTCTGTTGTAATTTATTGTCACTTGTACTGCATCATTGCTTTTGCTTTTGACTAACTAGCAGAGAGCATGGACCAAGATTTGGAATCTGATTCCTCACTTAATCTATAATTCGTCGATTTTTTTAGATACAACACAATGAAGATCACCAAGTGTTAACAACAAAGGTCATGAGAGTTCCACAGTGATCAATATTTTTCAGCCTTTTCTCACTTAAAGGGATAAGTGTCATCCTACCCCAACCAAATGAGAGAGGTTAAAAAGAAACAGAAGACAGTGGAAGATCTATGCATGCTGGACATTTATTTACTCGTCGAAATCAACAAAGAAGAAATCGATCAATTAATTAGAGTTTTTTTTCTTTTTCGGAATTAATGAATAAAAAGGGCTTCAGGCCGAAAGGCGAAAAAGGGCATATTTGTCTTTGTTGGAGGACGATGTTCCCACTAAGCTGTCAGAAACAAGAACAACTTATTGATAAAGGCCTAAAGAAATATAAAGCTAAAGGCGAAAGCGTTGCGTGTAGCTAGCATTATATGGGGATGGTGGCACCCATAAAATTAAACAAGTGGACGATAATTATATTCTCAACTACCTTCCAAAGCAAAATATTTTTTTTTCACCGGTGCCACCTAATAACCGATTTTTACTATATTTCTTACGTGCTAAAAGTTTGCTTCCGTTTTCATTCAACAAATAGTTCAACAAACATTCTGCAGACGGCCAAGTTCTGCAACTATCTGATTATGTACATCAAAATTCAGGTATTGATTGTAGAGTATGAGATAGTGCAATAGTATATACTACTTAACAAGTAGCTAGACTCAACAGATAACATAAACTAATAGGGAAGCCATATATACAGTAGTGAAGAATATGTGGATAGACAGGAAGAGATCGATGTTAAATGCTACTAGCACTGTACTAGCATATAATATTGTGCTGGGAAAGAATGAAAAGACAGATGGATGAATTAATTAATTCCAATATTAGTTGAGGGTAATGAGAATAAAGAGCAAGTGTGTGCGTGCAAACAGGAGTAGACACTTGATGAACGAGTCCCCACAATGATGTATTAAATAAATGGGATGGGGTTGCAAAGTGTATTTATATGCAAAAGCAATGGGTGGCCATCATTCGCACAGTGTCTATTGGAGTAGGAAGTTGATGAACATATGTAAGTGAGGGGCCTATGTGGGACTAAGCTTGCCTGTGTGCTCGAGAACGCGTGTGAGTATGAGAAGGATTGCAATTAGCACATCACTTACAGGTAGAAGACTGAGTATTATTATCATGAGAAGAAAGGACCCAATGATCAAGTATATTAGTGTATTTGGTAGGGATGAGCCTAGAGACTAAGGTGCTGTTTGACCGGCAAGGCTTGATGGGCATAGGCAATGATGCTTTTGCACTTGAGGATTCCTTCCCGCTAATGTTGCCTTTCAGTCCCCATCTCCTGTCTTAAAAGGGGAGGTTTGTATAATTATAATGGTTTTGGAAGAAAGCTTAAAAGCATCAAGCAAAGCATTTATGGTAATGTGAGGGTTGAGGAATGGGGTGGTGACTAGTTGGGGTAGGCTTTTTATGTGAGTATGTGCGTAGGCAACTGCCCTTTTTTGTGATTATGGTTTTGATATATGAAATTTTCCTTCAAATTTGAAACTATTATTTTACTCCGCCCGCGTGTCACTCACAGGATGCCACATGCTCCCAAACCAGTGGCTGGCACTCCCTTGTTTAATTATGTGAGGAGATTAAGCAGCTTGATTGAAAGTTTTGCTAAATATGTTGTAAACAGCTTTTGCGCGGAAGAGTGGGCTTTTCCTTTTCACGGATGAGGACAAGAATAAGAAAGCGAAATCCGATGGCATCGAATCATGGGGGAATTTGGAGCCATAAAAAATGTGTAGAGACTTGGGAGGGGATTAAAGTCCACTCTCAGGACATAAAGAAAGTATGATGAACTGTTCAAGTATTCGGGGAGCTATTATGAATGCTTTTCGGCCAGAGGGACGCCGGTCCAGTGTGCATTTTCTCAGACGACAGTACGAAGGACCAATTAATGAACTGAATATTTTTGGCCGAAATCATTCAAGAGTGGTGGAGCCCCCCCTTCTATCTCTCTTCGTTTAAGAAATTGCAAGAAAAGAAGACTGCTTTCCTCTTTTTTTTTTTTGGTTTCCTGGCTGGTTTGGCAATGAGTAGGATTAACAAAATGGAACCCCACTGTGGAATTACAAATTGGGTCTTAGAACTTGGCAAAAGATGCTTTAGAACTTTGAAGGAAGTGCAAATAGTTTGGGGGTATAGTAGGAGGAGATAGGCCCACGTTATAGATTGTAAAGTTTGGAGGGTACTCATTCACGGCACTCTGCCTCAGATGAATGGCATTTTAACTGTAAAGGCAGCGGACTCCGCTCCAGCCCACTCGCTGTCCACTCCATAAGGGCTTCCAAATGAATAGTTTCATTGTGCTTTCAATCAAACATATAATTAATTAGGTGGAGGACACAGGCCTTTTTTTTGTCCCCTTCACAGTTAGTTACGTGACAGAATCGGAATTTCGTTCCCACAATCAATGATCTGAGTGAAATTAAGATTGCCAATTTGAAATAGATGAAATGACTATTTCTCGCAA